>AWOL01S0020261.1:17913-152938 GCA_000715115.1 Nicotiana otophora
GGGGTTGAGCTTCATGTTGTATTTCCTCAGAATCTCGAACGTTTCCTGCAAATGGGCCAAATGGTCCTCTGCGCGCAGGGACTTAACTAGCATGTCATCAATATAGACTTCCATTGATTTACCTATTTGTTCTTCGAACATTTTATTTACTAGGCGTTGATAAGTAGCTCCTGCATTTTTTAGCTCGAAGGGCATTACGTTATAACAATATGTTCCATATTGGGTCATAAATGAAGTCTTTTCCCGGTCGTCCGGGTTCATCTGAATTTGATTATACCCGGAATAGGCATCAAGAAAGGTGAGGATCTCATGGCCTCCGTGGAATCGATCATGCGATCGATGTTGGGAAATGGAAAGAAATCTTTGGGGCATGCTTTGTTCAAATCTTTATAGTCCACACACATTCTAAGTTTGTTCCCCTTTTTAGGCACTACAACCACATTGGCTAACCATTCGGGGTATTTTACCTCCTGAATGGACCCTATTTTGAGAAGTTTGGTTACCTCGTCTTTTATGAATGCGTTCTTTCCCTCGGACTGGGGTTTTCTTTTTTGCTTCACCTGTCGGAACCTAGGGTCCAAGCTTAGCTGGTGCGTCATTATGTCCGGTGGGATCCCTGTTATATCTAGATGGGACCAGGCAAAACAGTCGATGTTATCGATAAGAAATCGAATGCGTGTCTTCTTGAGTTCGGGGCTCAAACCCGTTCCGAGGTATACCTTTCGCTCGGGCCAGTGTTCGATCAGTATGATTTTCTCCAGTTCCTCAATTATTTATTTGGTGGCATCAGAATCATCGGGGGTTACGAAGGATCGAGGGATCCATCGATCATCATCTTCTTCAATGTTTCGCTTACCTGACTGGGTCGAAGCCGATGTCTGTGATTGCTATTTGGCGCTCTACTCTTCGATTATGTCTCCTTCTGAACCTGATCCTTTTATCGGCGAAGATGAGGATATTGATTTTGCTTCTTCAACGGAGAACATTTCCTTTGCGGCCGGTTGTGCTCCGTACACTATTTTGACACCTCTAGATGTTGGGAATTTGAGGACCTGGTGTAGGGTCGAGGGTACGACTCTCATGTTGTGGATCCACAGCCTTCCGAAAAGGGCGTTATATCTCATATCGCCTTCGATTAAATGAAACATTATTTCCTGGATGGTTCCGGCCACGTTTATCGGTAGGGTAATCTCGCCTTTGGTGGTTTCACATGCCATATTGAATCCGTTTAGAACCAGAGTTGCGGGTACGACTTGATCTTGCAGGCCGAGCTGTTCTACGACCCTCGATATGATGATATTGGCCGAGCTACCTGGATCAATTAACACACGCTTAATCTTAGTTTTATTCATGAGTACGGATATTACCAGTGGATCGTTATGGGGTTGGATGATTCCCTCTGTATCTTCATCATTGAAGGACAAAGTTCCTATGGGTGTGTAATCTTGAGTTCGAGATCGCTTTTCACTCACAATCGATGTTTTAGTACGTTTAAGCACCGGTCCCCGAGGGGCATCGGCACCGCCGATGATCATGTGAATGACGTGTTGCGGTTCTTCTAGCTCGTTTTGCTTGCCGAAGTCCTTGTTCTTAAAATGATTCTTCGCCCTATCACTCAGAAATTCCCGAAGGTGTCCTTTGCTAAATAAGCGGGCTACTTCCTCTCTTAATTGCCTGCAATCTTCCATTTTGTGGCCATGGGTGCCATGATATTCGCACATTTGTTTGGGATTCCTTTGGGCAGGATCGGTCTGCATGGGTCGAGGCCACCTGGTGTCTTTGATACGTCCGATGGTCGATACGATGGCGGATGTATCAATGCTGAAGTTATATTCTGATAATAGAGGAACTTCTATAGGATCGGCATATTTATCAAAGCCGCTCTTGCTCATAAGTCCCCGAGAATTTTGCCCCCGATCAATCCTTCGGTTGTTCCGAACCGTATCACGTGCTGAACCGTTGTCCATCCGATCTGTGACGTATGGATTGTATCGGTCTCTGTTCGATCTTTGTTCTCTGTTGATTTCCCTCTGATTTTTAGTGGCTGTGCGGTTTTGATGCGCGGGTCGATACGGAGCTCCCGATTGATCATCTTCGACCCTGATTTTTGATTGGTACCGGTTGTGTACATCTGCCCAGGTTATTGCCGGGTACTCGATCAAATTTTGTTTCAGCCGACGTGATGCTATCGAACTTAACCCGTTCAACCCTTGGGTGAAAGATTGTACGGCCAAATCGTCTGTGACCGGTGGCAAATCCATACGTTCCATTTGGAATCGGGATACGAATTCCCTCAGCATTTCGTTACCCCTTTATTTTACTTTGAAGAGGTCTGATTTCCTTGTTGCTACCTTTATGGCACCAGCATGTGCTTTTACGAACGAATCTGCTAACATGGAAAAAGAATCAATGGAATTTGGCGGCAAATTGTGGTACCAGATCATTGCTCCCTTTGCGAGGGTCTCTCCGAACTTTTTCAACAACACAGATTCGATCTTATCGTCCTCCAAATCGTTGCCTTTGATGGCACATGTGTAGGAGGTGACATGTTCGTTAGGATCGGTTGTACCATTATATTTGGGAATTTCGGGCATACGAAATTTTTTGGGGATTAGTTTTGGGGCCGCGCTCGAGGGAAAAGGCTTTTGTATGATTTTTTTCGAATCAAGCCCTTTTATCATCGGCGGAGCCCCCGGGATCTGATCGACCCTAGCATTATATGTTTTCACTTTTTTGTCGTTGGCTTCGACTCGTTTTGTGAGTTCCTCGAGTAATTTAGCAATTTCAGGAGCGGTCCCTGATTCTTGCTTGTTTGATTTCACTACGGCGGGCTCCGTTCTCGGGGTGACTTCTTGAAGAAGTGGATTGAAGTTCAGCCTGCTTTGCATATGAGTTTGGCTCTGCAACTGAGCTATCGCTGCTTGTTGGGCTTGTAGCATTTCGAAAATCATACGCAAGCTGACCCCGATTTCCCCCGTGATGTGGGTGTCTCGGGCTATGGGTCTAGTACCGCCCTGAACGCTTCTTTCCAGTTCAGAATGCTGATTCGCTTCTAGAGCTATTTGTGAATTGATATCTAATGGTACTTCGGCTCGAATTTCGGGTTCTTCGATTCGAGCCTCGTTGCCGTCGTTAGGTAGCCTTCCGGCCCCGGGCGCCAAGTTGTTGGTTTCATCCTAAAGGCCGGCTTCGAGGCCGATAGGTAGAGCCATTGGTGATTTGAGGTTGTAAACTGGAGTGTATTGTAAATTTATATCAAACAATCACTGTTACCCTTAGTCCCACGGTGAGTGCCAAACTGTTTACCCGAAAATCGGATAACGTTAAATTTAGGTATGGTTCTAAGGATACGCAAATTTCTATGATACAAAAATAACAATACAAGTATTTTTACTATAAAGTGGGAATAATCAATAGGAAGGCTCAGCAACATGAAATCTCAATGTATGTTGGGGGAGATGGGTCTATTGCAGTCTATGTCGCTTTTTATAATAGAGGGTCACTACTTTATCTATAATAATATAATAAAATAATGCATATAGTGGAGGACACATGATGGTTTGTCTCTTTCTTGATTCCTGCCAAGATTCTCTCCCTTGGTGCGGTTGTAACGATTTTTGTCTGCGAGCTTGGTACTGGCTCGAGCTCGGTGTTAGATCGAATCTCCGGTCTTGGTTCGAGCTCGATTCTGCCTTGGGGCATCGATATTCAGGGCCTGTGTCGGTCGGTGTTGCCTCGTAGTTTGGTTCGGATACGGGCTCGATAAAGATACCGAGTTTTGCCGTCGATCGGTCTTATAGCTCGAAATCCGACGCCCCTACTCCGGAATTCGTCCGAACTTGTCATGTGGATACCCTTCGATCGAAACGTCATTGTCTCGACCAGTCTTTATGATCGAGAATCGGTTTTGACCGTACACAGAAATATTCTGAAGCAGCTTTTTTTGCGAAAAATGACAAATAAAAAGAAGGAATGGGGTACAAAATTTCGTGCTATTCCATTTGGCTAATTTGAATTAGTTTTCCTATCCCATTAAGTATGCGAAATTTTTATACTCATGTCCTGCACTAGGGAATAGGAAAATAGACGAATGGGCGCACAAATTGGAGATTTTATATTGTTGTGACACTTGGTGATTTTATATTGGTATATTTACATACCTATGTTCAGTTGTGTTCTATATATAAGGTCAATTTCATTAACAAGAACTTGCAGCATAGGTAGAAGAAGCAAACCAACAATGGCTATCAGAAGAATCCTGATGAGCTTCTGCTTCTTCTACCTTGTACTGATTCTTAATCTTTTTGCTCTTACCAATGCTACAGTCCCGGCAAAGCGATTCGCTTCTCCTTTTAACAGGACAAGTTTCCCTTTTGATTTCGTATTTGGTGCTTCTTCAGCTGCTTACCAGGTATAACATTAATACAAAGTCCCCACAGAACTCTCACACACCCTCTCTCTATCACAAGAATATCTTTTATATCATTCCCGTATCTTCTTAATTGATTCACAAAGGTTAGCTTTTACTTCAATATTGCTACAACATTCCCAGAATAATGGCCAAATTTATAACACTCAATTTTTTATTTTTCATATATTTATCCATTATTTTATTGCTTCCTTCTCTTTGTCCACGACCACGACCTCTGAATGTTTGGTGGATTTTAACTTCATTGTTGAAGTTGTTACCATTACTTCTTCCTCTTCCATGACCGCCATGGCTTCGTCCTTGCTTTCTTCCACTTCATGCCTCTTGAGGAGTTTGATCTCCAACATTCTATAGGTTCAGCTGAATCCATTGGTTTATTTTTCTTGAATTGTATAGCATATGCAAAACTGTTCATTCTGAGCTTACTGACTCCAGATTCTGGGTTCGCCTCAACATCCCCCAATCTAAGACCGACAAATTAGAACTTTTTAATCTGTTTGTATCCTATTATGTAATCATTCTTTTCTGTTTAGTGCACTCCAAGTAAGTTAACCGAATAGAAATCTTGTATCATAATATGTACTAAGATTCACTTTTGTGTCTTCTTTTTCTTTTTCTTTTGAATTGAATGAACTCTCATATTGAAGGAGGAGCTCGTCAAGGAGGTAGGGGACCTAGTATATGGGATACTTTCACGCACAAGCACCCAGGTCTTCCCTTTATCCTATATATATTACTCCTCCGATTCAATTTACGTGAACATGTTTGACTGGACACGAAGTTTAACGAAAAATGAAGACCTTTTGAATTTGTGATCCTAAACAAGTCAAAATTGGGTCAAGAGTATTTGTGTGGTTATAAAAGTTTCTCATTAAGAGTAGAATTAAAAGTTTAAGCTAAATTATTTCTAAATTTAAAAAGGGATCATTCTTTTTTGAACGGACCAAAAAAGAAATAGATTCAGATAAAATGGAACGGAGGGAGTACATTATTTTAAACAACCTACCTTAATGCTTACATCAATAAACTGGCTAGAAATTTTCCTGACGATCCTATATTTTGGTAGTATATGGATTATGTGACCTGTCCCTTATTGATACCCAATCTTGCACCTGCTAATCATCCAATCAGTGTTTCTCTCCGATTCCTTTTTTCATCTTGAACCATTTCTCTATTTGTGCATGTCATTCTTGCTTAGAGACCATGCTAATCTTCTCTATATCATTTACTGAAGGGGCATTCCTTTTATCATAGTATGTTTCTTTATTGATGACAAAAAGGGAAAGTTTTGGCATAGCATTAGAGTCTAACAGTTCTAGAAGAGATGTAATTAATTGTTTATAACATTGCGGGGAAGCTAGGGTAAACAATGTTAAGATACATACAATCTCAACTAACATGAACAGTAATTTCCATTATTGATTCTTGGGAAGCCATTGGCAAAATTAGTCAACCCTTGTTCAAACTAAACTTTTGTGAGCAGATCTAGTAATTAAGTGACTTGTTGGTTCAGCAGTTAAAATATGGCGTGAATATTGCCGGCACAACTTTCTTTTAAAAAATAAACATAATAGCATAGGGCAGTTGAATTTGACATGTAGTTTTTAATTGTCAAATCATATGCGCATATTACCGTGGACTATTTCATTAAAAAAATTGACTAAGTATTAGTCACACAGTTCTAGAAGAGATCAATGAGCTGCTATTATTAAGTTTACTAGTCTCTTATTGCGCGTGTATCCAATCTCTATAATTACAAAATTTTAAAAGATAATATAGTTATTATATTAAAAATTACGTTTGAGTTAAGTATTAATTAAAAGTTAAACAAAAAATTGTAAGCTCTTAAAATTAATGATTGTTGGTCCCTAATCATCTATATCGATATACTCAACTACAGATTTAAACTAGTTAATATAAATCATTATCGCAAAAGTAGAATTCAGAAAGTACATTTAGATTAATTTACTCTTTTTTAGTTGTGGAGTGATCTTTTTCTCTCTATCCAAGTTTATAAATATGCATCCAGATTCTACGTCCTGATGCATCCGAAAGTTGCCTTCTTATGTAACATGTATTCCATATTTTAGCATGTCGTTTCTCGCCATATTCTTCCCGAGAAACGAGGGGATTATCTATATGCGGTCAAAACCGGTTTCGACCTTCGTATGATTAGTCAAGATTAGAATATAATGGACCGAAGGTCATCTTCATAATATCGAGATGAGATCTGAATCCAGGTTATCAAGCTCGAATTTCTGGGATCGATTCTGGAACCGATCAAATACCGAGCTCGAAGTCATTTACCGAGCTCGAGTCCAAATCGAACTATGAAGTGAAGCGATGTCATCGAGCTTAAGATCCATAGACCGACCAATATCAAGCCCGATTCGATATCGAGCCCCGAGTCAATATCAAGCTCGAGTCAATATCGAGCTCGAGTTAATATCGATCTCTAAATTTGGAAATCGACCAATACAAAATCCGACCAAGATCGAGCCAAGAGACAAGAGCCGTTACAGCCGCACTAAGGGAGAGAATCTCGGCGGAAATTAGAAAAAAGTTAATCTATCATGGGTTACCCGCTATGTATTTTTAATTATATTCAAAGTAGGATCTCTCCACTATAAGAGGAATGACTATTATTTTTGAAAGGCATCCAACATTAAGGCATTCATACACTATCATATTCAGATATTATTATTCATAGAGAAATACAGTAGAGATTATCCTCTTGTGAGATTTATACATTGATTCATCTTGCTTGTTCATAAAATTACTTTCTATTCAATATTGGTTCGTATTTTATTCTTTACAGTCAATATTCGATATATTTCTACTTACTTTCCTGATTTGTGCCAAGTTATACCACGTACCCTTAGAACTACATATAAATTCAACTCTCTCCGTTTTTCGGGTAAACAGTTTGGTGCCCACCGTGGGGCTAAGGATAATAGTGGTTGTTTAGTACGAATCTCTACAACGGAAGTGTCTTTGATTTCAAGTTAGAAACAACGATCTCTCAATTAATGGCCCTACCTATCGACAACGAAGCAGGCCTTCAAATTGAGAACAACAACTTAACCCCCGGGGGTGAAAGGTCACTCGTCGATCCCGTTGGAGCTCGGGTCGAAGAGCCAATAGACGTTAATTCATATGTGGTTATTGAGGCGAACCAACGTTCCGACCCTGAAAATAGCATTCAAGGTGGAACTCGGTCTGCAGGTCGGAATACCTAAAACGTTGAGGTAAACAGAATCAACTTACATATGATTTTCGAAATGTTGCAAGCTAACAAGTAGCGATAGCCTAGTTGTAGAGCCAAACACAGGCACCGACCAAACTCGAGCCCAGTCCACCCCAAGAAGTCACCCACAAAACGGGGCCATCTATAGTAAGGTCAAATGAGCAAGAATCAGGGATTAATCCCGAAATTGTTAAGATGTTCGAAGAACTGACAAAATGAATAGAGTCAGGAGAAAGGAGGATCGAGGCAAACGACAAAAAAAATTTAAAACATATAACTCCAGGGTTGATCAGATTCCGGGGGCACCATCGATATTGAAGGGCTTAGATTCCAACAAATTCGTACAAAAGCCTTTCCCCTCGAGCACGGCTCCTAAACCGCTCCCAAAGAAGTCCCGCATGCCCGAAATTGCTAAGTATACTGGAACGACCGACCCCAACGAACATGTCACCTCTTACACATGTGCCATTAAAGGGAACTATCTAGAGGACGATGAGATCGAATCTGTATTATTGAAAATATTCGGTGAAACCTTGTCAAAGGAAGCAATGATATGGTATCATAATTTACCGTCTAACTCTATCGATTCTTTTGCTATGCCTGCCGATTCTTTCGTAAAAGCACATATTGGGGCCATAAAGGTCGAGACCAGGAAGTCGGACCTATTCAAGGCAAGACAAAAGGATAATGAGATACTAAGAGAATTCGTATCTCGTTTCCAAATGGAACGAATGGATCAACCACCATTCACAGATGATTGGGCAGTTCTAGATTTCACTAAAGGTCTAAACAAACGAAGCATGATGGCTTCACGACGGCTGAAGCATAACCTGATCAAGTACCCAGCTATTACTTGGGACGATGTGCACAATCGGTATCAATCCAAAATAAGAGTCGAAGACGACCAAGTTGGGTTTTGGGCCCGTTGTTAAAAGGGACATCAATCGAGAACCAAGGCCGATCAGGGACCGATATCGACCATATAGTGGAGACCATTGGGGGAACGAACCAAGACATAATCCCGTACAAGGAAATAAAAGAAGTGATCGAGGCCAAGGGTCTCGTGGGGTGATGAATAGAAATGGGTTCGACAGGCATACCGGACCTAAGGAAGCACCACAGTTATCGGAGTATAACTTCAGTATCGATGCATCCGCTATTGTGTCGCCACAAAGATACTAAATGACCTCGACCTCTGCAGACTGATCCTGCCCAGATAAATCCCAATCAAATGTGCGAATATCATGGCACTCACGGCCACAGAATGGAATATTGTAGGTAACTAAGAGAGGAGGTAGCCCGGTTATTCAATAACGAGCACCTTCAAGAATGTTTAAGTGACAGGGCCAAAAACTATTTAAAAATAGGGATTTCAGTAGGCAAAACGAACAGGAAGATCCACAACACATAATCCACATGATCATCGGTGGGATCAATATCCCTCAGGGGCCGGTGCTTAAACGCACTAAGACATCGGTTATAAGAGAGAAGCGATCTCGAGATCAGGATTACGCACTCCTAGGAACCCTATTCTTTAATGATGAAGATGCAAAAGGAGTCATGCAACCTCACAACGATGCACTGGTCATATCTGTACTTATGAATAAAACTCAAGTTAAACGTGTGTTAATTGATCCAGGTAGTTCGGCCAACACCATTCGATCAAGGGTCGTAGAGCGACTCGGTCTACAGGACAAAGTCGTGCCCGTAACTTTGGTACTAAACGGATTCAATATGGCATGTGAAATGACTAAGAGCGAAATAATCCTACCAGTTAACGTGGACGGGACCATTCAAGAAATGAAGTTCCACGTGATCGAAGGTGATATGAGATACAACGCCCTGTTCGGAAGACCAGGGATCCACAATATGAGGGATGTACCCTCGACCCTCTACCAAATTTTGAAGTTCCCAACATCGGAGGGAATTAAAACGGTTTACGGGGAACAACCGGCCGCAAGAGAATTATTTGTCGTCGATGAAGTGATTTCGATATCATCATTATCATCAGCAAAAGGATCAGATTCGAAGGAGGAACAAAATACCAAATAGAAATCACAAACGTCATCTTCGACCCAATTAGAAAATCAGAAGACTTACGAAGATCATGAACACGGGGTCCCTTGATCCTTCGTAGTTTCCGATGATTCCGACGCTACCCAATCAATGGTCGAAGAACTAGAGCAAGTCATACTAATCGAATATCTGCCCGAACGGAAGGTATACCTGAGCATGGGGTTAGATCCCGAGCTCAGGAGAAAGCTTATTCAATTTCTTATAGCTAACATAAATTATTTCGCTTGGTCCCATATTGACATGATAGGGATCCCACCGGGAATCACCACTCATAAACTAAGCTTGGACCCAAAGTTTCACCCGGTAAAACAAAAAAGAAGGCCCCTGTCCGAGGTCAAACATGCCTTCATCAAAGACGAGGTAACCAAACTTCTTAAAATAGGGTCCATTCGGGAAGTAAGATATCCCGAATGGCTAGCAAATATGATGGTAGTCCCTAAAAAGGGGAACAAACTTAGAATGTATATAGATTATAAAGACGTGAATAAAGCATGCCCTAAGGACTCTTTTCCTTTGCCTAATATCGATTGTATGATCGATGCCACGGCCGGCCACGAGACTCTCAGTTTTCTCGATGCTTATTCCGGGTACAACCAAATACAGATGAACCTGGAGGGTTAGGAAAAGACCTCGTTTATCACTAAATACGGGAATTACTATTATAATGTAATGTCATTCAGCCTAAAAAATACCGGTGCAACTTATCAACGCCTAGTAAATCGAATGTTCAAAAGGCAAATAGGAAAATCATTGGAGGTTTATATTGATGACATGTTAGTTAAATCCCTGCGAACAGAGGACCATGTAAAGCATTTGCAGGAAACTTTCGACATACTAAGGGAATATAATATGAAGCTCAATCCCAAAAAATGTGCATTCAGAGTTGGCTAGGGTAAGATTCTCGATTTCGTGGTGTCCAATTGAGGAATCAAGATTAACCCTGGTAAAATCAAAGCTATTGAGGACATCACAGTGGTAGATAATGTAAAGGCTGTACAAAGGCTAAAGGGATGGATAGCTGCCCTGGGACGATTCATTTAGAGATCCTTAGATAGGAGCCACCGATATTTCTCCCTGCTTAAAAAGAAAAACAATTTTTCATGGACTCCGTAATGTCAGCAGGCTTTGGAAGAGCTAAAACGGTATTTATTGAGCCCTCCGTTGCTTCATACCCCGAAAGCAGACGAACATATTTATCTGCATCTAGCTGTCTCGGAGATAACGGTAAGTGGAGTCCTAATTCGAGAAGAACGAGGTACGCAATTCCCTATATATTATGTCAGTCGAACTTTAGGTGAGTCCAAAACTAAATATCCATACTTAGAAAAATTAGCGCTTGCTTTAATAAGTGCCTCTAGGAAACTAAAACCATATTTCAAGTGCCGCCATCCGATACATGTTGTAACAACTTATCCTCTCTGAAATATTTTACACAAACCTGAGCTTTCAGGTCGGTTGGCCAAATGGGCCATAGAGATCGGCGGGTACGACATTGAGTATCGACCTCGAACCGCTATCAAATCTCAAATCTTAGCAGACTTCGTGGCTGACTTTACGCCGGCCTTTGTACCCGAGATTGAAAAAGAATTACTAATAAAATCGGGTACCTCTTCGGGAGTATGGACCCTCTTTACGGACGGTGCCTCGATCGCAATGGGGTTCGGACTGGGCATCGTACTAAAATCACCCACAGGTTATGTAGTTAGACAGTCTATTAAAACTACAAAATTGACTAACAATGAGGCCGAGTATGAGGCCGTAATTGCACGTATCGAACTAGCTAGAAGTTTAGGAGCCGAGGTCATGGAGGCTAAATGTGATTCCCTCCTCGTGGTAAATCAAGTCAACGGGACTTTTGAGGTCTGAGAAGATCGAATGCAGAGGTACTTGGATAAATTACAAGTGACCCTACATCGATTTAAGGAATGGACTTTGCAACATGTACTTTGAGAGCAGAAAAGTGAGGCCGACGCTCTTGCAAACTTAGGTTTGTCGGTCGAGGATGACGAACTCAACTCGGGGACTGTCGTACAACTCATGAAATCAGTAATCGAAGAAGGTCACGCCGAGATAAACTCCACGAGTTTAACCTGGTACTGGAGAAACAAATACTTAGAGTACTTCAAGAACGGTAATCTTCCGTCAGATCCAAAATAATCGAGGGCTCTAAGCACAAAGGCAACACGGTTCACCTTGTCCAAAGACGGAATCCTATTTAGGAGGATGTTCGATGGTCCACTGGAAATATGTTTGGGTCCGGGAGACACCGATTATATCTTACGTGAAATTCACGAAGGCACTTGTGGAAATTATTCTGGTGTCGATTCATTGGTCCACAAAATAATCAGAGCAGGGCATTATTCGACCGATATGGGAAGGATGCAAGGAAGTTCGATCGAAAATGCGACAACTGCCAAAGGCATGCTCCCATGATTCATCAACCCGGGGAGCTACTCCACTCGGTCCTATCTCTATGGCCTTTCATGAAATGGGGAATGGACATCGTTGTCCCCCTCCTATCGGCCCCAGGTAAGGCTCAGTTTATTTTATTTATGACTGATTATTTCTATAAATGGGTTGAAGCACAGACTTTCTAGAAAGTCAAAGAAAAGGAAGTGATAGACTTCATTTGGGACCACATCATATGTTGGTTCGGTATGCCATCCGAGATTGTATGTGATAATGGAAAGCAATTCATCGGAAGCAAAGTAACTAAATTTCTCGAAGACCACAAAATCAAAAGGATCCTATCAATACCGTATCATCCCAGTAGGAACGGACAAGCCGAATTGACTAACAAAACCATCATCCAAAATCTTAAGAAGATATTGACCGACGCCAAAGGAAAATGGAGAGAAATACTACTCGAAGTCCTATGAGCATACCGCACAACATCGAAATCCAGTACCGGAGCAACGCCATTCTCATTGGTTTATGGCGTCGAAGCCCTGATCCCAGTTGAGGTCGGAGAGCCTAGAATCAGGTTTCGATATGTAACAAATGAGTCGAATAACGAGACCATGAATACAAGCCTAGAATTGTTGGATGAAAGATGAGAAGCCACTCTCGTTCGATTGGACGCCCAAATACAGCGGATCGAAAGGTATTATAATCGAAGAACCGATCTTTGATATTTTAAAATCGGGGACTTAGTGCTAAGAAAAGTCACCTTCAACACCCGAAATTCAAATGAAGGAAAATTGAGTCCGAACTGGGAAGGACCGTATTAGGTTCTCGAAATTATCGGAAAAGGATCCTACAATCTCGGTGTAATAAATGGCACACAACTACCAAGCAGTTGGAACGTATCGCACCTAAAACGATACTATTGTTAAGGTACAACCCTCATATGTTCATTTATATTTCGAAATTAATCCTTGTAGGTGTTCGACCATAAATAGGGATGGATTATTAAACTCAAAGTTTTTAGGCCTGAAAGTACGCATTGCACTCTTTTTCCCTTAAATTGATTTTGTCCCAAATGGGTTTTTCGGCAAGGTTTTTAATGAGGAAACCATTAATCGTGCTAACTTAGAACAAATTCAACAGTATCCTAGTCCTCTTTACAATCAACCTCGGATACTGGGGGGCATTACCCTCAAATATATCAAATTCGATTATCAAGTTCGATGCAAGGAAGTTACTTCATGACAACACGGTTTCGATAGGAAAATTTGTAAGAGCCAAATGGTCAAAACGAACCATTCTCGTGTTGTTTTGCCCGATCCCTGGAACAAAAAATGAACACATGTATAATGACGTAAAGAGAAATTTCTTCTTTACCGATATCTCATATCTCAGAATCCATCCTCTATTTCGTGATCTATTATAAAAACAGGCTTAAGGGCAGACCATTACCGTATAAATCGGTGCTGCCAACCAAAAAAGCAACTATTAAGCCTAAGGGCTACTGATATTTCGCGTTCGAACAGTAACTCACTCGACCATAAAGCCTACGGGATATATTACTTCGAGTTCGAGCAAACACTCACTCGACTATTAAGCCTAAGGGCTACTCTTATTTCGAGTTCGATTAGTCACTCACTCGACCATAAGGCCTAAGGGCCACTCTTACGTCGAGTTCGAGCAATCACTCACTCGACCATGAAGCCTACATGGTACATTACTTCGAGTTCGAGCAGTCACTCACTTGACTACTAAGCTTACGTGCTATATTACTTCGAGTTCGAGTAAACACTCACTCGACTATTAAGCCTAAGGGCTACTCTTATTTTGAGATCGAGCAGTCACTCACTTGACCATAAAGCCTAAGGGCCACTCTTACTTCGAGTTCGAGCAATCACTCACTCGACTACTAAGCCTACGGGTTACATTACTTCGAGTTCGAGCAAACACTCACTCGACTATTCGACTATTAAGCCTAAGGGCTACTCTTATTTCACGTTCGACCAGTCACTCACTCGACCATAAGGCCTATGGGCCACTCTTACTTCGAGTTTGAGCAATCACTCACTTGACTACTAAGCCCACGGGCTACATTACTTTGAGTTCGATCAAACACTCACTCGACTATTAAGCCTGAGGGCTACTCTTATTTTGAGTTCGAGCAGTCACTCACTTGACCATAAGGCCTAAGGGCCACACTTACTTCTAGTTCGAGCAATCACTCACTCGACTACTAAGCCTATGGGCTACATTACTTCGAGTTCGAGCAAATATTGACTCGACTATTAAGAATAAGGGCTACTCTTACTTCACGTTCGACCAGTCACTCACTCGACCATAAAGCCTAAGGGCCACTCTTACTTCGAGTTCGAGTAATCACTCACTCGACTACTAAGCCTACGGGCTACATTATTTCGAGTCCGATCAAACACTCACTCGACTATTACGATTAAGGGATACTCTTATTTCGAGTTCGAGCAGTCACTCACTCGACCATAAGGCTTAAGGGCCACTCTTACTCTGAGTTCGAGCAATCACTCACTCGCCTACTAAGCCTACGGGCTACATTACTTCGAGTTCAAACAAATACTCACTCGACTGTTAAGCCTAAGGGCTACTCTTATTTCGAGTTTGAGAAGTCAGTCACTCGACCATAAGGCCTAAGGGCCACTCTTATTTCGAGTTCGAGCAATCATTCACTCGACTATAAAGCCAACGGGCTATATTACTTCGAGTTCGAGCAAACACTCACTCGACTATTAAGCCTAAGGGCCTCTTACTTCGAGTTTGAGCAAATACTCACTTGACTATTAAGCCTAAGGGCTACTCTTATTTCGAGTTTGAGAAGTCAGTCACTCGACCATAAGGCCTAAGGGCCACTCTTATTTCGAGTTCGAGCAATCATTCACTCGACTATAAAGCCAACGGGCTATATTACTTCGAGTTCGAGCAAACACTCACTCGACTATTAAGCCTAAGGGCCTCTTACTTCGAGTTTGAGCAAATACTCACTTGACTATTAAGCCTAAGGGCTACTCTTACTTCGAGCTCGAGCAAACACTCACTCGGTTATAAAGACTACAAGGTCCGACTTCGATCAAAATTGCCTAAAGCCTCGAACTTATGAAAACTTTCCTAAGGCATGAATGAACAAAATTTTCAAAAGGCAGAAAATGAAACAAAGACAAGTCGGGAAAGGAAAAGATCTTCATATATATGAGTGTTTACAAGGTCCGATCAGGACCCTACACAACAAGATCAAAAATAAAAGACCCTAAGGTTCCTGATTATCTCTGGGAGCAGTCTCTTCTCCATCGAGCTCCTCCTCGCTCTTATACCCGCTATTGCTCTCATCATCATCATCATCGGAAGATAGGGTTCCAGCATTAGCTTCATTCTCTTTAGTATTTTTTATCTCTTCAGTAAGATAGAAACCTCGAGCATGGATTTTCTCGAGGGTTTCCCTCCAAGATTGGCATTTGGCGTGTTCAGCAACCCAATATGCTCGAGTTTGAGCGGTCTCGGCTGCCTCTCTCGGTTGTACTTGAGTGGCTTCAGCATCGTCCCGATAGACGTCCACGAATGCATCCGCCTCGGCCTTTGATTTTTCAGCTTCAGATTTGGCCTTGGCAAGTTCGGAAGCTAACCGAGCCTCGAGCTCCTCTATTTTTCTTGCTTGAACCGAGCTCCTCTCCTTCATGCCTTGAAGTTGACTTTCGGCCGATGTTAATTGGGATCGAGTAGCCTCTTTCTCTGCATCAAAGCGGTCTATACCTTCTTTCTACCCCAAGGTTTCTGCCTTTATTATATCGACCTCCTCACGGAGCTGCCCGATCATCTCGAGCTTCTGCTGCAGTTGTGAGATCGAAATATTAGCCTCCGATCCCGAATCGAGCCCATGAGTTTTTAAGATTTTCATTACCTGCTAGGTCAGATCGGTCTGATCTTGGTGACCCTTGGTCAACTCGGCTCGGAGGTCCTTGGTCTCCTCTTCTCTTTGCTCACAAAGAAGTTTGAGGGCATATTTCTCCCCCGTGAACCTTCAGAGGTCGGCCTCTTACTGACTAAGCTCAGCTCGGGTCCGAGAACATTCTTCCCGATTAAGCGCTGAGGCCTAGGCAGAAAGAAAAGAAGTAACAAGAGGAAAACAAACACAGAGATAATACCAACCAAGAGAGTTAAGGCTTACCCAATTCAGAGCTCGCTGCACTTCGTTAAAAAGGTCCGATGACTCACCCAAGTCCTTCCTCGAGAATTCCAAATAGCTCAGGCCGGTAGCATCTTCGATCCTAGTAAAATAATCACGAAAGGGATCTTCCCTTCCGTGGCCTCTTTCGACAGAAAGGGTCTTCAATGCCCGAGCCTCTCTAATCATTTCCTAAGAAAATGAGGGGAGAAGCGGGGAGCCTCCAATTTCCATTGCCCCAAGTGAATCACTTGGGGCGTTCTCTCGATCTCGAGGGGCCTCGAGACCAGCCACCGCAGTCGTACCCAACATTGGCTCATTATGGTGGGAGGTAGTTTCGATCCTCATTAACTCGGGGACTTCGACCAATTAGCTTCCCGAGACTCCCTCATCACAAAATAGAATCTTTGCAGCCTTCATCGATTCAGTAGCCTTTGGAGCCTCGGCGCTCATTTTCACTCGGGACACCTGTCCGGAGTCGTCATCTTCTTTTTCTTCATCTTCATCCCTTAGGGGACGAATTGATTCTTCAGTCAGAGGGATGATATTCTTTCTCGGCTTACGAGCTGTCCTTGTCTTAAGTTCTGGATCCTCTGAAGTAGAGGCCCTTTTTCTCTTGTTGTACTTTGCCGGTTTCGGAACCGGGGCCAAAGTCTCTTCCTCACCAGACGGGGGGCCTCATGACCGCATCTTTAGTATAGGAAAGTCATTTTGTTCGAATCATCGAAGACATGTGAAAGAGGCTTACCATGAATTTTAGCCTCCCATCGGCCCTTTGATAAGTCGCGCTACGAGCGCTCGGCATATGTGGAGGTCGAAGCCAGGTACCGTACCCAGATCTTAAGGTTAGGAATAGTACCGGGCATCCAGCAACTGCTACATCACGGAAAAGGATATCGGTGAGAAAACAATAAAGGAGCGAAACAATAGGAGCTAAATTATACTTACGCTTCATGTTCCATTCCACGGGAAACGACATCTTCTCGGTCGGTATTAAGTCAGAAGTCTTCACTTGAACGAACCTGCCCATCCAGCCTAGATCCTAGTGGTCGTCTATGCTCGAGAACAACACTTTGGTAGCCCGGCGCTGGAGTTTTATTAACCCACCTCGATAGATATGGAGGTTGTACAATCTAATGAGGTAGTCGAGGTTGAAAGACATCCCCTCTACTTTGTTCACACAGAAGCGGATCAGAATAACGATCCGCCAAAAAGAAGGATGGATTTGGCCTAAGGTTACTTGAGATTGGCGGCAAATATCGATGACAACAGGGTTGAGAGGGCCCAACGTGAAAGGGTAAGTATACACACTTAAAAACCCTTTCACATGGGTAGTACTATCTTATTCGGGAGCTATCACTTCTTTGTTCTCCCAGTTGCAATCTTTCCTTACCTGTTTAAGATATCCCTTAGTTATCGAGTACATGTACCACGATACTAGCTCACATCGACCGAGAACCGGCGAAGCTTTATCGATCTTAAAATTGGAGGTAAAAACACACACCCCGGGAACACACTCCTCAGGTCGTGGCTCCACCGGTGTTTTGTCGCCGGCGGGCCGCGAAGAAGAAGCTTTTTCTTTTTGAGGAACGATTTTTGATGTTTTCTCCATTTGGATTTGAAGATTGAAGATAGAGGAAGATGACAAGATTTGGTGTTCTAAAGAGGGATTCTGCGGTGAAAATCACAAATTTATAGATGAAGAACTCAGAAAATGCAAAAAGGAACTTAGAAGATTTGGAGATGTAAAAGTAAAAAGTGGTCAAATGAGGGGCTATTTATAGGGTTGGCAATGACAGTTCAATGTCAACGATGGTCGACTATCGTCTGACACGCATTTAATGCCTTGGTAACTGAACCGACGGGACATCTATCACGTACGTCATGGTCAGGCTCGATGTAAATGTCAGTTTATATCTAGTCACAACGTTGGAAAATCACGTCGTTTCTCGCCACATTCTTTCTGAGAAACGAGGGGACTATCTGTATACGGTCAAAACCGGTTTCGACCTTCGAATGATTAGTCAAGATTGGAACATAATGGACCAAAGGTCATCTTCATAATATCGAGATGAGATCTGAATCCAGGTTACCAAGATCGAATTTCTGGGACCGATCAAATAAAAAAGCTCGAAGTCATTTACCGAGCTCGAGTCCAAATCAAACTATGAAGTGAAGCGATGTCATCGAGTTTAAGAGCCAGAGACCGACCATTATCAAGTCCGATTCGATACCGAGCCCCGAGTCAATATCGAGCTCGAGTCAATATCGAGCTAGAGTAAATATCGAGCTCTAAATCCGAAAATCGACCAATACAAAATCCGACCAAGATCGAGCCAAGAGACAAGAGCCATTACAGCCACACTAAAGGAGAGAATCTCGACGGGAATTAGGGAAAAACTAATCTATCATGGGTTTTCCACTATGTATTTTTAATTATATCCAAATTATGATCCCTCCACTATTTGCCACTTGGCTATTATTTCTGTAAGGCATCCAACATTAAGGCATTCGTACACTCTCATATTCAGATATTATTATTCACAGAGAAATACAGTAGAAATTATTCTCTTGTGAGCTTTATACATTGATTCATCTTGCTTGTTCATAAAATTATTTTCTATTCAATATTGGTTCGTATTTTATTCTTTACAGTCAATATTCGATATATTTCTACTTACTTTTATGATTTGTGCCAAGTTATACCACATACCCTTAGAACTACGTATAAATTCAACTCTATCCGTGTTTCGGGTAAACAATATTCTTAGCTTCTAACCTGGTTTTTGTTTAAGATTTTCTTCACATATATAATCCTTAAATTACAGAAAAAATATTTGACCGTTCTACCGGAGATGTCGCTGTTGATTTCTATCACCGTTACAAGGTATGGCGTTCCGCATTTAAACTTTTTCTGCTGGTATTTATATGTTTTAGTGGGTATTAAATAATTATTGCGAAATGTTATAGGAAGATATACGTCTACTTAAGGAAGTTGGTATGAAAGCATTCAGGTTATCCATCTCTTGGTCTCGCATTTTACCATGTAAGGATACTTTTTCCAGTTTAATTCACATTTGGAATATGCAGTAAATACAACAAAATAGATAAGGAGGTGAAAAGATAAAGAGGCAAACTAATACTAGTTGATTGCTGAACTTAATATTTTTCTTACTTGTTCTAGATGGGAAAGTAAGCAAAGGAGTGAATCCAGAAGGCATAAAATTCTACAACAATGTCATCAATGAGCTTATCTCCAATGGTACTAATAACATTATCTCATTCCAATATTGTACTATCAGTTTTACGAAACCATTACTATAAAGTTTCTAACTTTTCTATTCTTAAAAGGTTTGACGCCATTTATAACGCTTTTCCACTGGGACACACCACAAACCCTTGAGGACGAATATGGAGGGTTTCTCAGTTCCAAAATAGCGTAAGACGTTAAAGTATTCGAGCAGAAATAACATGACTTCTATTTTTTTTTCTTAAAAGAATTACATAAGTACCTGATGATATTGTGTGATCAATCTACAAGGTAATAAGTTTTGTTCTTAATTAATTTTTCAGTTCCTCCAATCGGGTGTGCGCCGGTCGATTTTTGGATCAGATCCTCCCTTTAAAATTATACATGTGGGTCTTACCCAATATTATCCCGCACCGTGGGGTTTGGGGAGGGTAGTGTGTCAGTAAGCCTTACCCCTACCTTGTTAGGATAGAGAGACTGTTTCCAATAGACCCTCGGCTCAGGAGAGCATAAGCACCACATTAATGAAAATATAGACAAGAACGGCCAATACCAAAAAGGCATATAAAAGGAGAATAAAAATAACAAGACAGTAAGGTGATCAATAATGAAAGAAAAAGACGGTTAGTCATAAAAACCTACTACTAATAAAAAGCGAGACTGCGTGCCAATACTACTATTATGAACACTCTAAACTACCTACTCTACTACACTAATCCTCGACCTCCATACCTTCCTATCATGGGTCATGTTCTCGGCCAACTGAAGTTGCGTCATGTCTTGCCTAATCACCTCTCCCCACATCTTCTTTGGCATACCTCTACCTCTCCTTAGGCCCTTCAATGTCAACTTCTCATACCTCCTCACAGGGGCGTCTGTGCTCTTCCTCCTCACATGGCCAAATCACCTAAGTCATGCTTCCCGCATCTTGTCCTCAATAGGGGTCACACTCACCTTGTCGCGAATAACCTCATTGCGAATAACCTCATTTCTATTCCTATCTAATCTGGTATGCCCGCACATCCATCTCAACATCCTCATCTCTGCTATCTTCATCTCAAATTTGAGCCCGACCATCCAAATATATTAAAAGCCCAAATATTTTAGCTGCTCGAGTAACGATGAGCTTTGAACCTACGAACTCTTGTCCAATTTGATACCATTTTTTTATATTGTGTAACCATCTCATCTAAAACTTAAGTTATTAATAAAGCGTAGTTTTAATTACTAAACCAAATTATGCCTCAACCATATATATATATATACCGAAAGCTCAAGCTGTATGCTCATGCGTTCAGGAAAGACTTTGGTGATTATGCAGACATTTGCTTCAAAGAATTTGGTGATAGGGTAAAGCACTGGATCACATTGAATGAGCCATTATCTTATAGCATGTTCGGATATGCAAGAGGTACCTTTGCACCAGGAAGATGTTCGAGTTATGTTGGTAACTGTACGGAGGGTGATTCTGCCACTGAGCCATATATTGTAGCTCATAACTTGCTTCTTGCCCATGCAACTGGTGTCAAAGTATATAAAGAAAAATATCAGGTCAGTTCAACATTCTATCAAAAGATGGACCAAGCATATCTTTCTTTTTTCAAAGTAATCATCTACATAGAAATTTATTTTGGCAGGTAATTATTCATCATGTTTCATTTTCTAATTAAGGAGGTGTTTTTTCTTAGTGAATACCACTAGGCAGTTTGCTTAGCCGCTGATTTTTATTAATAAAATCAAAACATTATCCCCTACATATCATGAAAAATTAATAAGAAAGTAGTTGAGTGGCCGCGAAGTTTAAATAGGAAAGAAGTTTGTTACATACTATAAACTATTTAAATTTGTGTTCTTAAATATATCATAAAACTTTTTTGACTATAAAAGTATTTCATTAATAGAAAAAATTAGAAATCTGAAGTAATAATAAAATTTCAAATATAATTTTTTTTTATTTTTGGGAGAAAAACGTATAATGCAAAATGAAACAAGTGATAAGTAACAAAGAAGAAAAGAATGATGTTCCTTTAATCCTTCATTCTTTTCATATCTAATATAGTTGTGAAAACATATTTGATATTTAGATTCTTTTTATTTTCTGAAAACATGCAGAAAACTCAGAAAGGACAGATAGGAGTCACTCTGGTGACTCACTGGTTCGTGCCTAAAACCAAGACACCTCAGGGACGCAAGGCCCAATTAAAAGCTCTTGATTTTTTCCTAGGATGGTGAGTTGTACGCACTAGATTTCCTTGGTATTGTGCCCTTGCAAGTTATTTTGTATTGGGATGTTGACTTTCTTAAGACGTTCGACTCACCCCCTCCCCCACTCCAATATACGAAAATAAAGTTTCAATGCTTTTCTAGAATATAATTACTTAAATCAGATATCACGTTTTATGTAAAGTAGTTACAATTTGGGGAGTTAAGTAAATCTTTTATACAATGTTTAAATATTTTTAAATATTTTGAACTATTAACTATGTTAACTTTTTTAACATATAAAAAACTACGTTCACTTGTTCTTCCTTCGTACCAATTTAACAAATTTCAAAAACAAAAAGGACCTATGGAACTTGTGATCTAAAACATGCCATAAACACTTGAGTGACTATAATAAGCTCATCAAAAATAAAATAGAATGTTTCACATTAAATATTTTTAAATATATAAATGTGCAATTCTTATTGGGACATAAAAAAGAACAACTCGGTGCACTAAGCTCCCGCTATGCGCTGGGTCCGAGGAAAGGCCGGACCACAAGGGTCTATTGTCACAGTCTTACCCTGTATTTCTGCAAAAGACTGTTTCCACGACTCGAATTCCCGCGACCTCCTGGTAGACAATAACTTTACCGGTTACCCCAAGACTCCCTTGGACATACTAAATAGGAAATAGAGAGTAGTAGTATTTTTCATGTAATCTTCAAATATATTTTGTTTAAAAAGTTTTGAAGAATCTGTGAGCAAATTAACACTGAAAATTAGGTGGTTTAACCGCCGTACTTCGAACTCCTTCGCCTAAATTGGAAGGGAGGGAATAACTTTTAGTGTGAACCGAGTTTTGCGTTATAACTTGATTCGTGAACTGATCAAAATTTGATATAATTAGCCATAATTTGGCCATTTTGATTGCTTTATCAAATGTTCATGCCATTTTTATATCCAAATAATCACAATATGTACTGTATAGGTTTTTGGATCCAATTACATATGGTGACTACCCAGCCAGCATGCGAGCTAATGTAGGGCGTCGGCTCCCGAAATTCACATTGGAGCAGTCAAAGTTAGTGAAAGGATCGATCGATTTCCTAGGAATGAATTACTATACTACTTACTATGCATCTCCAATGCTATCTATCCCTAGAGTTAATCTTAGCTACACCACAGACAATCATGTAGATATGGCTGGTAAGTCATGGAATTAATTCGTTCCTTTGAGAAAATTTATTTACTAATTGAAAGTTAAATTTTGTTTGTCAACTATCACAAGAACTAATTGAATCCCTTTTCTTTCTTGCAAAATGTTTTAACCGTTTCTGTATTTCATTATTCAGCTGAAAAGGACGGAAAACCTATCGGTACACCGGTATTTTGCCTCTCTTTCTCTCTTCTCTTTTTTGATCTCACTTGATTTTGGATTGATTGGAGTATGAATGTTCAACTTGCTTATTCTGATTGATCTTGCAGACTGCCTTGAATTGGCTTTACATTTATCCAAGAGGAATATATGATCTCATGCTTTACATCAAGCAAAAGTACAAGAATCCTCCCATTTACATCACTGAAAATGGTATGTTTTTGCTTCAAATAAAGTTGCTTTATCTTATACGTAAATTAGTAAATGTTATCTCTTAGAAAGACCTCACCTAGCTTTTCCTTTTTTGTTTTGTTCCGCCAATTGTAAATAGTGTTAGTGTTTTATAACTAAATCCATCTTAACGTTGACATTAAACTGAAGGAATGGCAGATGCCAACAATAGTACATTGCCACTTAAACAAGCCCTTAAGGATGATTTGAGGATAAGGTATTACGAGGGGCACCTATGGTTTCTGTCAAAAGCCATAAAGTAAGATTCTTCTTTTTCTTTCTATGTCATTTCTCCTATTTTTCTTTTTTGTTTTGGGAGTTTATAAGTAACTGCTACATTATTGGCAGGGCGGGGGCAAATGTGAAAGGACATTTTGCATGGTCATTCTTAGATGACTATGAATGGGATGCTGGTTTCACTGTCCGATTTGGCATCACATTTGTTGACTACAAAAATGGACTTAAAAGATACCTCAAGAAATCTGCTTATTGGTACAACAAGTTCCTCTTGAATACTGGCAAATAAATATGAGTCTGACTTGGCTCCTGGCTCTTCAAATTTCAACCCACCCATTCTTCTGCAATTTATTATTCACTTCTGATTGTTTTATGTTCTTTTTTCCTTAAAGAGTAATGATCTTGTGAGGATCTTCTCTTAGTGTTATGTGTTAGTTAAGTATCATTGAGCTTTATTTATTGAAAATAAATGAGGAATACCTCATTATCATTTGTACTACTACTGCCATTCATAACCTACTAGCTTAGAATGGGATTGTACTCTCCGTAGAAATGAGGTTACTATCTGAGTTGGTGAGCATTTACTTAATTTCGTCCTAGATGGAGGACTGAAACGCTTTATATTATACTCTCACCGTTGTCTCTTCTTATGTGAAAACAAGTAGTAGGAGTATTTGGGGAGTCAAACTTTTTAAGTATGATTTTTTGAATCCCTTTTTAAATATTTTGAATTATTAACTATGGTGATTTTATAGTACTTTTTACTTGATTATCAAATGACAAATATGTAGGTTTTGTTCCGAGTTGAAGACCATTTTAATATTCACTTACGCCTTCCAATCCAAGCTTTGGAGCACTGATGTAACGTTGGCAATACGTATTTGCCAACTTTGCTGGTTTTGCTCGAGCTAGTTCTGTTTTCTGAGCATAACTTCCGTTACAGCTATCAATTAAATGCAATTTAGATGATTTAATTTGACTTGACACAAAATTTAAGAAAAAAATAAATTTTTTTGAAACATTTGGCGCTAAAAGCTTAAGGGGCAAAAGTTTTGTGGCACCATGATATTTGTTTGACTATAAAAACTTTTCATTAAAGGTAAAGTAGGTAAAATAAAAAGTTTAAAGTTAAATTCTTTCTAAATATAGAAATGTGTCATTCTTTTTGGAACAGACTAATAAGGAAAGTATGTCATTTAAATTGAAACAGCGGGAATAACCATTAAGTATAAATTTGAAAATTGCTTATTTAAGCAGTCATTTGATTTATAAATACAAATTAAAATTAGTTCAATAACTTTTAAGTTTAGTAATCTTCTAAGAAGACCGCAAAATATAATAATCATTGTAATGCATATTCTCATTGAAATTATAATAATACCAAAAATTTCTTTAATCACTGGGGTACTAAGATGATATGCCAACTAACACAATTTTATTTTAGAAGTTGATATCTTCGCGGTCTTTAACAAAAAAATCGTCACTGGATCATGTGATTTATAAATACAAAGTAAAATTAGTTCAATAACTATTAAGTTTAGTAATCGTATTAAGAAGGGGGAAAAGTATAATATCATTATAATGCATATTCTCGTTGAAATTATATATAATAATAGCATAAATTTCTTTAATCATAAGGTACTAAGATTATATGCCAACTAAAACAAAGTACGTTCAAATACACAATGGAATCAAATTCCTTTATATTAAGGAAAACTATAATTCATATTTTAGAAGCTGATGTCTTCACGGTCTTGAACAAATAAAGTGTCACTGGATTTGTTAAACTTATTTTGTACTATTGATAAATCTTCCTTCTTATCACGTAGATTTGTTTCAAGTGTCTTTAATAGATCCTTCTCACCTTGAAGTCTCTTTACTCTAACCACCCCTTCGAGTTGTTCTAGCTATCTCCAATTCTAAAGATTATTTCCAATCAACTCTTGTAAAAAGTTATTGATCTTCCTTTGAAAATCTTCCTTCTTCTCCGGTGATAACATCATTCAAATTTAGTGTATGTTTAAATACATTAGGACACCAACAACATAATAATATTAGTACACACACCTTATGCTTTGACTCTAATCTTACCATATTCCCTTTGTGCTTTCTTCCACTTCTGCCACAAAATATCTGTATTTTTTGATTCCATTGTTCAAACTTTATGCACACCATTGGACCTGAAACGTCGTTATTTTGTTGCTTCTTGTGAGTTTATAAACACATAATTACTAACATTTATAATTATATTGGTAAGGAAATAATACTTTACTAATATTTTAATTCTGGAGTTTGGAGAGCTTTACAATATATTGGTAAAGGAAACTTCACTTTCTTGTATTTTTGTCATGTGAATTTATTTTTTTCGAAATTTGAACTTGACTCTTCTATTCTCTAACAGATGGTGAGGACACGTGTAACCGTGTCATGCGGACGGCCACCAGTACCAACACTTAGGACCGCGAGAGGCCGGGGCCGCGGTAGAGGCCGGGGCCGCGGTAGAGGCCAAGGTATGGCTCGTACTACAGCCAGAGCAACACATGTGGTGTCACGACCCAGAATTTCCACCGTCGGGACCGTAATGGTGCCTAACATTTCACTTGCTAGGCAAGCCAACGTTAAAATAATTTATCCTTTTTAACAATTTAAAATTTATTAATGAATAGGAACCGATTCAACTGCAATAATCCAAAATTTATAAATACGGAAGCTAAAACTGTAAACATCTGTTACAAATCCATGAACCCGGTGTCACGAGTGAACAAGCTACTAGAATAGTACATACAAGGGTTTGAAATAACAGTAAGCTGTCTGAAAAGGGGATAAACAGCTAAATAAACACAGGAAGGGGACTACAGGAGCTGCGGGCACTGAGCAGCTATATCTCAAGTTTTCGTAGGCTGTCCGATTCGAGCTCTCTAGTAGCCTCCGCTGGGACCGACTCCAAAATCTGCATAGAAGTGCAGAGTACAGTATCAGTACAACTGATCCCATATACTAGTAAGTGCCGAGCCTAACCTCGACGAAAAAGTAACGAGGCTAAGGCGGGTCACCTACACTACAACCTGAACGCAATATATAATAATGACAGAAAATGGGAATACTGAACAGAATTAAACAGCCAACTGAAAATAATAACCACAGCCTCAAGAATAAACCAGTGTCGTCCATAATTACTAATCTTTAATAATTCAAATACAAATACCGGAAAAACCAACACAGCTCAAGAAATGGAAATATATAGGTTGTTGCGGTGCGCAACCCGATCCCACCCGACAACACAAAATCCTCCCTTATTTCACTGTAACGATATCAACAACAATATATATATATATATATATATATTGCAGCGCGTAACCTGATCCCACCATATGTCAATATCAGTATCATAATTCACCCTTATTTCACCATGTCAATCCACCCTTATTTCACATGTTGCGGCATTCAACCCGATCCCACCGTATAGTGCAGCCCGATCCCATCATATCAGTACCATGTACTCAATGCACAGTCAAATCAACAATTCAGATCACAATAACCTTTACGATCAACAAATACCAAACTGAACCAAATGAAAACCTCGTACAATATAGAAAATCTACACGAGTAGTACTACACAGCGAGACCAATCCAGTAATTGACAATTAGAAGGTGCAAGTAAGTCAATTTAAGCAAATAGCAGGGAATCATGAAACTATGGAAGAACTAACGTCGTGAACAGGAGAAGATATTGAATAACAAGTAGCAATTAAGCATGGAAAGCATTTAGAGCATATAACAGTTAAGACAGGAAAGGAAATAATTAAGAAAAAGCGGTAAATAAGGAAAAATAGATAATTCGGCAGCGTATAAGCACTCGTCACCTTGCATATACGCCGCTCACATAGGAATCACATAGCACATAGTTCGAGGGTTCCTAATTCCCTCAAGTCAAGGTTAGACACAACACTTACCTCGCTCCAAAGACCACTCAAAGCTCAACCACAACATTTCCTTTCAAACAAGCCTCCGAACTAACAATATCTAGCAGATTACCAACCAAACGATTCAAAATAAGTCTTAGAAATCACCCACGATTGCAAAAGATTCAATTTAGGTCATTATTGAAAAAGTCAACACCCGGGCTCGCTTGGTCCAAACCCAAGGTTCGGACCAAAATCCATTTACCCATTCACCCCCGAGCCCGATTATGTAATTAATTTCGGAATCCGACCCCAAATTGAGGCCTAAATCCCCAATTTGCAACCCCCCCAATTCTTCCTAAATCTCTAGTTTTCTACCATGAAAGAACAAATATTAGGGCTAGGAATTTAATGGGTGATGTTAGAAATGGAAGAAAATGAGTTAAAGAGTACAAACCTATGAATTGGTGTTAAGTTTTCCCTTCGAAATCGCACCTAGGCCGAGCTCTAATGGAGAGTTTATGAAAAATGGGTAAAATCCCGTTTTTGAAATGTAATCAAGCCCAACTATGCCTTATAAAAAGTACTAAGTGATCGTTGTAAATATATTCCGGCTAATAAGTCCGGAGTCGAATCCCACAGGAAATTAACCTATCAAACACAACTGTTAGACTCGCACGAACTCACAAAATTAATCTTCAGAAATATTTAAGTAACAATTTGGATGTTTACTAACTAAATATTACGTAATGAAAATGCAACAATTAATAACTAACTACTAACAGGTTGTAGACAAGTTGTGGAATGATCTAAGGTTGTGATTTTCCCTATTGTCGGAAACTTGTTTCGCTATATTTTCTATAAATTCGCCTAAGTCTTATCTATCGATCATGAGCACTCTGACTATCGTAACTCTCTCCCGAGTAATTACCATAATTTACTAGACATATTTTTCCGAATTATGCTAGCCGGCATTAAGTACGGCTCATTCGGATGTCACCTAGATTTTGTTATCCCTAATCCCACCTTTAAACTCTTTGTATTGATCCCTCATATACGTTAGGAGTGATTTGTTCAATAACTACTTAAATATGCACTCTCTCCTGAGTAATACATACTAAATAGGCACAACCAATTGAGGGCCCTTCAATCAACCACAATTATATTGTAGTTGAACAAATAGAGAAAATACTAAGACAAATAAATATTAACGTAACAAGAAAATCATCCTTCTATAGGTTCCATCAAAACCTTAGATTAGGAATTTAGCTACTCATGCTCATAATAACAATATCCACAATATTTTGCATAATTAAATTACAAAGTACGGATAAAGAGATGTAGAAATCGATGAGTCTAACTCCCAACGGCTGTTCCATGAGCTATCCTTACCTCCAATTTCCAAGAGTCCTTCAAAAGTGGCGTTTTAGGTCTATTTATATGTGTAGGAAAAGACCTAAGCGCGTAGGCCAAGTCCTAGTCAAACCAGGCGACGAAATAACCCTTTAAAGTTTGGAATGTGCGCGCCTCAGACCTGGCCTCGCGAGGCTTCACACGAGCTGAAGCTCGCCCCAGACCTGGCCTTTCCAGCCTTAACGCGAGGTGGAGCTCGCCTCAGGCCTGGCCTCGCCAGCTCCCACGCGAGCTAAAGGGATCGCCCAGCCTGCTCTAACGCCTACTCTAGGACTGGCTTCACCAGCTTTTCATTTGTCGGATGCTCACTTCTTTCTTTCTTCTTTTCAATTGTTTTCGAGCCGGCTTTAGACTTTACTTATTCCTTTTTCTCTAGTTTCATCTCCAATTCACCTACACATAAAATAGACTCCATTACGCGCAAATAAATTATAATTTATCATTAAAGCATATAAAATACAAGGCGAATAATGAGCTAAACTATGAAATTATAGCCACATATCAGTACCCCACACTTAAACATTGCTCGGCCTCGAGCAATCAAACTACACTTATAGACACAACCTTTCTAAACAATTCCCTTAACTCATTAGACCAAGAATATTTAAAATAGTCTAAGCCCAAAGGTGTAACATCCCCGCCTCAAGATTTGACTCACAAATACCATGCCTTATTCACAATTAACTCACTTACTCTAACATGGAGGTCAACGACATTACCTTTCCCTTATGAATCATGTGCCCTCACCCAATCAAAGAGCTTAGTTCCACACAATGAATTTTAAGAACGTAGGAACTCAAGATAGAAAAAATTCACTCGCTCTCATAAATAACATTCATATGCCACACATGATGCACCATAGGCTTGCCCATAGTGTAATATTCTACTAATCGAGTTCATTCAGTCTAAGATCAAGTAGGACTTTCATTGGTTGTAATGTAGGCTGCGGGTCGGATAGGATACATTTGGATATAAGTGACTATACCTCCCTTAAGAACTTTAATACATATAACTTATACAACAACTTACACTTATGTCAAACCCAAAATTCCACCATCACTTCAAATTATATTACCCCATACTCTTTAAGCACAAGTATATCATTCGCTACCATCATCAAGAATTAATTTTCATACAATACACTATTATCATTTTTCTCTCATCTTTTTTTTTTCTTTCTCTTCAAGTGGCTTTTATTGACATCTTGTTTTTTTCAAGACAATGCACCTTTCTCCTCATTTCAATTGTTCTGCTCAAAAGCCAACCCACCACCCCACACTTTAACTTTTACATAATTCATCACAATTCAAGTGTTCATGAGAGATGACAAGGTTCAAATTTATGGTCAATTCAAACAAAGGGGTACTACTTGTAATGTGGTTACCAAAGAAACATGATTATAGGCTCAAAGGGGTTAACTACGATACATAACATTTAGGTGGGTAAACTATATATATCTGGCTTAACAAAGAAATGCCTATATCACTTCTTAGACTGAACAAGACTACTATTTCGCTTTGCACACACACATGGGGCAAGTTCTAGACATCAAATGTAATGCACAGAATACATACAAACCTCACACAGACATGGCACATAACTCACTCAGGATTGGTTTCATTGCGACACTCCAGTCCAAGCAGTTAAGCAAAATTAAGAATCTATGATTTACGGTACTTATACTAGAGTAAAGAAACAGAGCCTAAGTGTCACAACCATAGTACTAACTATTCTCAAGGCATAACAAAGCTAAGAGATATTGCTACAATTAAATGCATAGCCCCGTGGTTCCTACTCCTAAAAATTAAAACTAACTACACCCGGTTTAACTAAAAGCACTTGGAAAAGAACCGCGGTCCAAAGAAAAACCAAGGGGGAATTACTACACTACCTACAAGAAAATAATTTTTGGTTTGTTTTTTTCTTTAGACTTACTTCTTTCAAGAAAACCGTCTAGGAGATCCATCGTCGGGAAGAGTAGAGTCCAATTATTCTCTCTCTCTCTCTCTCACTATATATATATATATATATATATATATATTAACGACAAATAACTAAAAACAAATAACTAAAACAATTAACTAAGCTAATACTTAAAACAATCAACTAAAACAAAGACGACACTTACTAAAATAAAACAAATAACTAAGCAACACTAATATTTACAAGTCCCCACCCCACACTTAGATCATGCATTGTCCTCAGTGCATGCACAAAATGACAAAACAAGAAAAACTGAGTAGAGTGTAAGAAAAAACTCACTGGTCATGCTGCATCGTCGCCCTCATCCTCTGAGGCTGCCCACTCTTCATCTTGTGCTTCCTCCTCCTCATCATCATCCTCATCATCTGACTACTCTGGCTCGGCCTCAGACTGCTCAGGTGTGTTGACATCCTCATTATCCGGGAGTATGTATCCATCACCTAGCCCAACCAGTTGCCGAGCATGAGCGTTGAGCGGGAATCGCTCCTCTAATATGTCCCTCTCTGCTATAGTAACCGACCGACCCCCTATTCTCAGCTGCAAATCCATCATCCCATAGAAATGGGCCATAAAACTATCATCACGAGCATTGCGCTCGGTACCTGTCAATGATAGCATGACAGTTTCTTCCTTCACCCGGATGCTAGTAATGTCCGTCTGTCGTATGAGCTGATCAATGCTGTGGTCAAATTTTGTCTCCTCCTCAACCTCCTCGTGTCTTAAGAACTGAGTCAAAAAATTGGCAAATGGCATTCGATTGACCTTCTTACTCGTTCTAACTGAAGACATTTGGTAGCGGATCAGATGACCCACATTCACCCTTTGACCCGTCATGAGGAAGTAGAGCACACAAGTCCTCTATCGGCTAATGAGCGTGTCATGATTGCACGGTAGGAGCCATGAATTAATCAGTTTCAACCAAATTTGAGCCTCCGCCCTCATATTCATTTTGGGGAACTTCTTGTGCCTATTTGTTTTCTTATCACGGATCCACACTGCCGTATAATTGACAACACATAACGCGTGTTTCAGCTCTCTATATGTAGGATGGTGAATGAAGTAGTCCAATGGCTCCACATGAACATCCAGAGTACCTAAAATGTTACATATTGCTGAGGCTGAAAAGTTTATCAACCGTCTACGAATTGACACCAGTTGTTCGGTATCCTGTGGATCAAACCTTGCATAGAATTCCCGGACTAGATTGAGATTAATATCCCTTGTGTTCATAAAGACATAATTCAAACCCAAATCATGGATAACCCTCCAAATAGCCTAATACTTTGCTTGCAGTCGGCGCTTATGGATAGAGGCTTCCGGATGTACATGTTTAGGCCTATAACGCATGTACCAATCCTTAGTATGCGGGGGTATGCTTCTAATGCCAAACTCCCGTTGACCTTGGGTTTGTGGATGCATGGCTGCTATAGCTGCCACAGCTTGTGCTCCTTCACCTTGAATGGAGGTAGCTTCTCCCCCTTTTCTCTTCTTTGGGGGAGGTGCGGAGGTTGCCTTTGCTTTAGCCGGAGCAATGGAAGTAGCCTTTCCTTTGCCGGTGTCTTTTCTTGGAGGCATAGTCGTTCCTACACAAGTGATCATCAAACAATTAAAATTGCATTACAATATGACATACATGGTCATGCCCAAATTACTGAGGTTACTCTGACTTCACCTCCTATTTTCTTAATCATGAGAATCAAACAACAACACATGGGTGGTTCCTCTAATTTCAAAGCATCGGGCTACTAGTGAGGCACCCCACACTTAAGATTTTAACGTGGTGCATGACTGCATAACACTAGTCTATTAATCCCGGAGACTCGGGCTCCAATGGGGACAAGGAATGCCATTGAGGCATTATAGCAAACACGTAGCATGCAGTAGTGTCATGGGAGTTCTTGTAGGGGTGAGGGATTGCCTCACCCTCCCAAATCGGCTTGGGCGTTCCGTACCACCACGTGTTCATACAATAGCAACACCATTCCTATGGGGTTCATGGGGTTGGGACACACAAACACATTATTACAATGAAGAACAACCCCCAAATTTTGTGTCTAATTTCATACCTTCATTCAACTCGAAATTGCAAAGGAAGGAGATAAAAATCATATCTTAGATGCTTTAAGAGGAAGAATTTGCCTTGGTACTGCTGTTGCAAGTGAAGGAAATAGGAGAAGCTTGCTTGACTTCAATGGAGTTGGGAGGGAGAGGGGTGGCAGTATTGCGTGAGTGTGTGAGGGCAGTGTATCTGCGTGAGTGTTTTGTGAGGAATGAAGGTTTTTAGGTTAGGGTTTTGTTTTTTTGTTTTGTTTTGGGCGTTTAATTGAGGGAGTTAGAAGCAAATAAGGGAACAAAAATTAAAATAAGCCCAACAAATACTTACCTGGCGCCGCCTGCATTATTACCTTACCCTAGCTCTCGCGACGCGAGGTCATACGCGAGCTAGAGGGCTTGCTGCGCGAGGCTTGTGGCTTGAACCATCTGGCCTTTTACCTTGCGACGCCAGATATAGTGCAGCCTATGCGAGGCGAGCTCTATCGCCTATTACATCTCGCCTCAACCCATGCGAGGCGAGCTCCTACGCCAGAAGCAACGTACAGTGCTACGTACGGCATGCCAAAATCACCTGCAAACTTGTTAGTACCTAAAAACGAAAAGAAAAATTCTAACTACACTAAAAATCAACTACGAATTAGGTTGCCTCCCAACGAGCTTTAGTTAACGTCGTGGCACGACGAATACACCATTACAATGGGTTGTCAAGTTCTTGATTTAACATCGCGGCACGACGCAGGTAATCACCCTTAAGGCTCGCTCAACATTGGTGGCTCGAGAAGATGAGTCACCGACACAACTTTCACATCATCCATGCCTAAATAATATTTTAACCTATGCCCATTGACTCTAAACGTGCTAGAGTCATTTTCTGCAGAAATCTCTACGACACCAATGGGGTGAATCTCTACCGCACGAAATGGTCCTGAACATCTTTACTTTAATTTGCTCGGAAATAACCTCAATCTTGAATTGTATAGCAATACCATATATCCGGGATTAAAACTCCGCTCAAGAATATTTTTATCATGCATCATCTTCATTCTCTCCTTGTATAGTTTTGTGCTCTCAAAAGCATGGTAGCAAAACTCATCAAGCTCGTGCAACTCTGTGACTCTACTTGTACCCGCATCTTCTATATCGAGATTTAACTGCATCAATGCCCATAAAGCTCTATGCTCCAACTTCACTGGTAAGTGACACGCCTTCCCAAACACCAATTTATACGGTGACATGCCAATCGGAGTTTTGAAAACGGTACGATAGGCCTAGAGTGTATCATCTAACTTCCTCGCCCAATTTGTTCTTGTAGCATTCACAGTCTTCGTCAAAACGCTCTTTATCCCTCTGTTCGAAACTTCCACTTGCCCACTCGTTTGTGGATGATATTGGGTGGCAACCTTGTGGTGTACATCATATTTTTCTAACAACTTTGCAAAGGCTCAATTACAGAAGTGAGTGCCTCCGTCACTGATTATTGCCCTTGGAGTGCCAAATCGAGTGAATATATTCTTTCTCAAAAAACCAATCACCCCCTTTGCATCATTTGTAGGGAGCGTTGCAGCCTCCACCCATTTTGACATGTAGTCCACAGCTACGAGTATGTACTTGTTGCCATATGAGTTGACGAAAGGCCCCATGAAATTGATTCCCCATACATCAAACACTTCTACCTCTTGAATTGGGTTCATAGGCATCTCATGTCGGCGGGAAATATTCCTTGTTCGTTGGAATTCGTCACAACCTTTCACCCATAAGTGTGCATCTTTGAACAATGACGGCCAGTAGAAGCTCGACTCCAGCACTTTGGCAGCTGTCCTTACTCCCCCGAAATGGCCACCATATGGTGACGCGTGACAAGCCTGCAAAATAGAAGATTAGTCTATCTCGGGGATACATCTCCGGATCATATGATCAAAACAAATCCTGAACAGATAAGGCTCGTCCCAATAATACATGCGACAGTCACGAAAGAACTTTTTCTTTTGAACAGAGGAAAGGTCATAGGGAGCAATACTGCTTGCCAGTTAGTTTGAAATATCTGCATACCATGGTGCTACCTCAAGACTCGTGGCTAGTAGTTATTCATCTGAGAAAGTCTCCATAATCTCTTCCCCGTCAACCTTCTTTTCGGCTACTTCCAGCATAGACAGGTGATCAGCCACTTGGTTCTCTGTTCTCTTTCGGTCACGGATTTCCAAGTCAAATTCTTGCAGCAGTAGCACCCATCGAATCAGGCTCAGCTTTGACTCCTTCTTATCAATGAGGTACGTGAGAGCATCATGGTTAGTATAAACAATTACCTTCGCATCTATCAGGTATGACTTGAATTTGTCAAATGCGAACACCACTTCTAGCATCTCCTTCTCGATTACTGTATAATTTAGTTGCGAACCACTCAAAGTTCTACTTGCGTAATATATTGGATGCATGACTTTGTCTTTGCGCTGCCCAAGCACTACTCCCACAGCATAGTTGCTTGCGTCACACATAGGCTCAAATAGTCGCTCCCAGTCAGGTGCAACTATGATAGGTGCTGTCACCAGCCTCTTTTTCAATTCCTCAAAAGCTACCCTGCAGTCATCAGAAAATGCAAAAGGGTGATCTTTTTCAAGCAATTTACACAAGGGGTTAGTAATTTTGGAAAAATCTTTTATAAACCGTCTATAGAACCCGGCGTGGCCAAGGAAACTTCTTATTGCTTTGACGGAAGTGAGTGGTGGAAGCTTTTCGATTACATCAACCTTTGCACGATCTACCTCAATGCCCTTACTCGACACTAGGTGCCCCAAGACTATACCTTCCTGTACCATGAAATGGCACTTTTCCCAATTGAGCACCAGATTAGTCTCGACACATCTTTTCAGCACTCTTTTCAAATTCCTTAGGCAATCATCTAATGAGTCTCCCACCACCGAGAAATCATCCATAAAGACCTCCATGATGTCCTCTACCATATCAGTGAAGATGGCCATCATGCACTTTTGAAATGTGGCGGGTGCATTGCATAGGCCGAACGACATCCTTCGGAAGGCGTAGATGCCATATGGACAGGTGAATGATGTTTTCTCTCTATCTTTCGGGGAAATAGAGATTTGTTTATACCCCGAGTATCCATCCAGAAAGCAAAAATGGGACTTCCCAACCTATCTATCTAGCATTTGATCAATGAACGGCAAGGGAAAATGGTATTTTCGGGTGGCCTTGTTCAATCTTCTGTAGTCCATACAAATTCGCCATACCGTGACTGTTCTTGTTGATATCAACTCATTGTTCTCATTTTTCACTACTGTCATCCCACCTTTCTTAGGCACACACTAGACTGGGTTGATCCAGTTGCTATCGGAGATGGAGAAAATGATCCCCGCATCTAACCATTTTATCACCTCCTTTTTCACAACTTCCTTCATGTTGGGGTTCGGCCTTCTTTGATGTTCTCTGGAAGGTTTTTGGCCATCTTCCAATAGAAGCTTATGCATACAGAAGGTAGGGATGATACCCTTAATGTCTGCAATGGTCCAACCAATTGCAGTTTTACACTCACTCAATACCTGAAAAGCTGTTCTTTCTGCACATCTAACAACCCAGATGAGATAATAACAGGTAAAGTCGAGTTAGGTCCCAAGAAAGCATACCTGAGGTGAGGTGGTAGCGGCTTCAGTTCCAACTTTGATGGCTCTTCTATTGATGACTTAGCTGGAGGAATGTTTCTTTCGTCTAAGTGCAAAGGCTCAAATTCGAGCTCTCTTTTCCAAAACCCTTGGCCTTCAAGAGTCAGCACCCACTCCGCCTAATCCATTCCATTTACTTCATCTAAGTTCAAGAGACATGCTGCTAGAGGGTCTTTAGCATTTAAGGTCTCATCTGCCTCCTCCAAAATTACATCCACGACTTCTATTAGAGAGCAATTAGCAAGGTCACTTGGTTACCGCATAGATTTCTGCACGTTGAATGTTATTTCTTCATCATTTAGTCTCATTTTGAGCTCTACAGTTTCACATTCAATTAAAGCTTTCTCAGTGGCCAAGAATGGTCTTCCCAAAATTATGGGAATTTCCTCGTGAACCTGGCAGTCTAGAATGACAAAATCTACTGGGAACACAAACTTCCCAATCTGTACTAATACATCATCAAGGATACCAGAGGGCTTCTTCACTGTCCGGTCAGCTAGCTGTAGTAAGATGGATGTGGGTATAGCTCTTCCAATGCCTAACCTTTTGTAGATAGCCAAGGGCATCAAGTTTATGCTTTCCCCTAAATCACACAATTCTTTAGTAAAAGCATAGCTGCCTATCGTGCATGGGATTGTGAAACTCCCTGGGGTCTAACAACTTCTCAGCTATGGGTCTCGTCACGACTGTACTACAGGTCTATGTCAATGTAATAGTGGACAGGTCTGGAAGTCGAATTTGCGAGATATTAAATCTTTCATTATTTTGGCATACCTAGGCATCTCCCGCAACGCATCAATCAGTGGAATGTTCACATGTATTTGTTTCAACATCTCCATGAATTTCTTATATTGCTCGTCCTTCTCAGATTTGGCCAATCTCTGCGGGAATGGTGTTGGAGGTCGCTTCTTTCCTGTGATTTGAGTTTTATCTTGCTCAGGCACTGCTTCTACTGTCATTTCTTGTGTTGCCTCAGTCTCCTTCGCAGCCTCTTTTTCTTTGTTTGTGCTCTCTTGTGCATGTTGTATCGTCACCTCAGTTAACCCTATTGAATCATCTATCTCAATAGGTACTGGCACAAGTGTTTCTATAGGTCAGCTTTCGCGAGCAATCTCTTGCTCCAGATCTATGTCTCTACCATTTCGTGGACTCACTGCCATAAGCTGTTTCGGGCCCTGATCGTTTGGATTGACTTGTGTATCTGCAGGTAACGTCCCTTGGGGACGATTGTTTAGAGCCACAAAAATCAATCCTATTTGAATCTCAATAACATTTATCGCTGATTCATGTGAGTCCAATCTCCCTTGCATTTTTCCAGTGGACCCAATCAGTTGTCGCAACATTCTGTTGTTACTGTCCAGCATTCCCTTAAGTTCAGCGAACCCATCATCTTGTCTCACAATCTGTTGTTGTTGAGGTTGTTGATAAGCCAGCTACTGATTTTGCTGGTGGTAACCCTGTTGCCTTTGGTAAGGCACCACTTGACCCTATGGTCGCATAGCTCCAGGATTGTTGTTGTTATTGTACTGCTGCTGTGCTGGTCTATATTGTTGATTCTGTTGTCACCAATTCTGACCACCTTTCCTCTATCCCCCATAGTTGGCTACATAGTTCATATCTTCCTGATAGTGCTGGTTGTCACCTTCCGCACTCCACGAGCTTACATAAGGTTGGTTAATGCATGGTGTACATAAACCCCCATTAGTCGCATCAACTATGTGTACCTGCTACTTCTGGCCTGATTCATCAATCTTCTTGGTGAGGATACTCATTTGTGTCATTAGAGTGGCCATATTTTTGGCTATAGAGTTGTTTGGGTCCAAAGCCACAGAGTGAACTACAGGAGTGATCGTAGAGTCTCTTGTCATCCATCTTGAGTTTTGAGCCATTTTATCGAGTAGGATCTTGCATTCTCTGAATGATTTGCTCAAAAATGCTCCACCCGCTGTAGCATCAACATTGGCCTTTAAGCTGTCTGCCAATCCCATGTAGAACCTCTGCCCCAACATTTGCTCTTGAATGCCATGATGTGGACACTTAACCAGTATACCCTTGAACCTCTCCCACGTTTCTTGTAGTGTTTCTGTTGGTCTCTGCCTGAAGCTCAATATCTCATCAATTTGTTTGCCAGTCTTATTGGGTGGGTAGAACTTGTTTACAAATTACTTGACTAATTCCTCCCAAGTAGTGATGGAGTTTATAGGGAGTGAATTAAGCCCAGTCTGAGATTCTCCCGTCACCGAGAATGGAAACAATAACAACTTTATTGCTTCCGGTGTCACAATAAGTTGCCTTTGTGTGATACTTATCGACAGTAAAATTTTCAGATGCTGATGAGGATCTTCAATGTAAGACCCTGAAAACAGTCCCTTGTTCTGCAACAAATGTAGCATGTTATTTGTCATTTGAAATGATTCCGCTTGTATTTGAGGGACTGCAATTGTTGTTGCCAGAATTTTGCGATGGGTTATGCCCAATCATACATGGATGCTTCTGGCACAAGAGGCGCTGCGCCCTGATTGTTCGGGTCATTCGCATTATTTCTGTTATTTGGATTTTCTATTACGTCATCCATGTCTGGATCGGGTCATTCGCATTAGTTCTTGAAGAGTTTCTAGGCATGCACCTCTAGCACCCAAGACTACAAACGTTAGAATTTCAATGTATTTGGTTCAAACTTTGATCACGCCCAACTATGCCTTATAAAAAGGACTAAGCTGTCATTGCAAATATATTATGGCTAATAAGTTCGGAGTCGAATCCCACAGGGAATTAACCTTTCAAACACAGCTACTAGACTCGCACAAACTCACACAATCAATCTTCAGAAATATTTAAGTAATAATTTGGATGTTTACTAACTAAATATTACGTAATGAAAATGCAACAATTAATAACTAACTACTAACGGGTTGTAGACAAGTTGTGGAATGATCTAAGGTTGTGATTTCCCCTATTGTCGGAATCTTTTACGCTATGTTTTCTATAAATTCGCCTAAGTCTTCTCTATCGATCATGAGCACTCTGACTGTCGTAACTCTCTCTCGAGTAATTACTACAATTTACTAGACATATGCTCCCGAATTACGCTAGCCGGCATTAAGTACGGCTAACTCGGATGTCACTAAGGTTTCGTTATCCCTAATCCCACCTTTAAACCCTTCGTATTGATCCCTCATATACGTTAGGAGTGATGTTGTTCAACAACTACCTAAATATGCACTCTCTCTCGAGTAATACATACCAAATAGGCACAGCCAATTGAGGGCTCTTCAATCAACCACAATTATATTGTAGTTGAACAAATAGAGAAAATACTACGGCAAATCTATATTAACATAACAAAAAAATTATCCTTCAATAGGTTCCATCAAAACCTTTGATTAGGAGTTTAGCTACTCATGCTCATAGTAACAATATCCACAATATTTTGCATAATTAAATTACAAAGTACGAATAAACGGATGTAGAAATCGATGAGTCTAGCTCCCAACGGTTGTTCCATGAGCTATCCTTGCCTCCAATTGCCAAGAGTCTTTCAAAAGTGGCGTTTTAGGTATGTGTAGGAAAAGACCTATACGCGTAGGCCAAGTCCTAGTCAAACCAGGCGACGAAATAAGCCTTTAAAGTTCGGAATGTGTGCGCCTCAGACCTGGCCTCGCGAGGCTTCACGGGAGCTGAAGCTAGCCCCAGACCTGAGTCGCCAGCCTTAAAGCGAGGTGGAGCTCGCCCCAGGCTTGGCGCCGCCAGCTGCCACGCGAGCTAAAGGGCTCACCCAGCCTGCTCTAACGCCTGCTGTAGGCCTAGCTTCGCCAACTTTTCATTTGTAGGCTGCTCTCTTCTTTCTTTCTTCTTTTCAATTGTTTACGAGCCCTCTTTAGACTTTACTTATTCCTTTTGCTCTACTTTCATCTCCAATTCACCTACATATAAAATAGACTCTATTATGCGCAAATAAAGTGTAATTTATCATTAAAGCATATAAAATGCAATGCGAATAATGTGCTAAACTATGGAATTATAGCCACACATCAAAATGTTTTAAGGTCTGGGCGTCAGGCCTTCTTCGCGTTCGCGAAGGGCCTGCCGCGTTCGCGATGTGCAGCAGCCTAAATGGCTTTTGCGTTCGTGACTCCTCCTTAGCGTTCGCGAAGGCTGCTCCCCCCTGGCCTTGGCGTTCGCGAGCCAGTGCTCGCGTTCACGTAGGAGAACGAGTGTTCCAGCCCCAGGTCCCTCAAGCTTCGCATTCGCGAGAAGTTGGCTGCGTTCGCGAAGGGTAAGACCCCCCATTGCTTTGCGTTCGCGTTCGCGACCTAGCTACCGCGATCGCGTAGAAGCAAATCAACCTGCCCCATTTTACCTTTCGCATTCGCAAGAGTACCTTCGCGAACGCAAAGAAGAAAATACCAGATAACAGTTGAAGCCAAAAAACCAGATTGTCCTAAGTTCAAAACACCCGTAGCCTATCCGAAACTCGCCCGAGCCCTCGGGGCTCCAAACCAATTATGCACACAAATCCAAAAACCTCATACAAACTCGCTCGCACGATCAAAACACCAAATAACGCCTAGAATCATGAATCAGACACCAAATCAAAGGAAATTTTCAAGAAAGCTTTAAAACTTCTATTTTCACAACCGAACGTCCGAATCACGTCAAATCAACTCCGTTTTTCACCAAATTCGACAGACAAGTCATAAATATAATAACAGGCATGTACCGGGCTCCAAAACCAAAATACGGACCCGGTATCAACAAGATGAAGCATCAGTCAATTCTTAAAAACTATTAAACTTTCAGACTTTCAATTTTTAACAAAAATTCATAACTCGAGCTAGGGACCTCCGAATTTGATTCCGGGAATATGACCAGGTCCCATATTTCGATACAGACCCACCGGGACCATCAAAATATGGATCCAGGTTCGTTTTCTCAAAATGTCGACCACAGTCAACTCAAATAGTTTTCAAAGCAAAATTGTATAATTTTTTGCACAGGTTGTAACATAAAAGCTTTCCAGAAACACGCCCGGACTGCGTACGCAAATTGAGGAGGGTGAAAATGAGATTTTTAAGGCTTCAAAGTGCAGAATTGGGTTCTACAACATGAGTGACTTATCATGTCTTCACATTCTCCACCTCTAAAATAACCGTTCGTCCTCGAACGGACATAGAAAAGTACCTAGGCTGGTGAAAAGGTGGGGATATCTACTCCGCATGTCCAACTCGGACTCCCAAGTAGTTGCCTCGACGGGCTGACCTCTCCACTGCATTCGAACGGAAGGATAACTCTTCGATCTCAACTGACGAACCTGCCGGGCTAGAATAGCCATCGGCTCCTCCTCATAGGTCAAATCCTTGTCCAACTGGACAGAGCTGAAATCAAACACGTGGGACGGATCACCGTGATATTTCCGAAATATAGACACATGGAATACCGGATGAACTGATGATAAAATGGGTGGCAATGCACTTGTAAGCCACCTTACCCACTCTCTGAAGAATCTCAAAAGGTCCGATGTACCTAGGGTTCAACTTGCCCTTCTTTCCAAACCTCATCACACCCTTCATGGGTGATACCCGGAGCAACACCCGCTCTCCGACCATGAATGCAACATCGCGAACTCTATGGTCGGCATAACTCTTCTGCCTGGATTGCACTGTGCAAAGTCTATCATGAATAATCTTGACCTTATCCAAGGCATCCTATACCAAATCTGTACCCAATAACCAAGCCTCCCCCGGCTCAAACCATCCAACCGGCGATCGACACTGCCTACCATATAATGCTGTATAGGGAGCCATCTGGATGCTTAACCGATAGCTATTGTTGTAGGCAAACTCCACAAGCGGCAAGAACTGATCCCACGAATCTCCGAAGTCTATAACACAAGCGCAGAGCATATCCCCAATACATGAATAGTGCACTCGGACTATCCGTCCGTCTGAGGATAAAATGTAGTGCTCAACTCAACTTGTATGCCCAACTCACGTTGTAGTGCCCTCCAAAAGTGCGAGATGAATTGCGTACTTCGATCAGAAATGATAGACACAGGCATACCGTGAAGACGAACGATCTCGCGGATGTAAATCTATGCCAACCGCTCTGAAGAATAGGTAACTGCCACATGAATGAAATGCGTTGACTTGGTCAGCTTATCCACAATGACCCAAACTACATCGAACTTTCTCTGAGTCCGTGGGAGTCCAACAATGAAATCCATAGTGATACGCTCCCACTTCCACTCAAGAATCTCTATCTTCTGAAGCAAACCACCAGGTCTTTGATGCTCGTACTTTACTTGCTGACAATTTAGACACCGAGCTACATATGCAACTATATCCTTCTTCATCCTCCTCCACCAATAATGCTGCCGTAAGGCCTGATATATCTTAGCGGCGCCCGGATGAATTGAATACCTGGGAACTGTGGGCTTCTTCCAGAATTAACTCACGAAGTCCATCCACATTAGGTACACAAACACGACCTTGCATCCTCAAAACTCCTTCATCTCCAACCGTAACATGCTTGGCATCACCGTGCCGCACCGTGTCCCTAAGGACCAAAAACTTAGAGTCGTCATACTACCGATCTCTGATGCGCTCAAACAAAGAAGACCGAGCGACTGTACAAGCTAGAACACGTCTGGGCCCTGAAATATCCAACCTCTCAAACTGGTTGGCTAAAGTATGAACATCTGATGCAAGCGGCCTCTCACCAACTGGAATGTATGCAAGGCTGCCCATACTCGCTGCCTTTCTACTCAAGGCGTCGGCCACCACATTGGCTTTCCCGGGGTGGTACAAAATAGTGATATCATAGTCTTTCAATATCTCCAACCACCTCCTCTGCCTCAAATTGAGATCCTTTTGCTTGAACAAATACTGAAGGCTCTGATGATCCGTGAAAACCTCACACGACACACCGTAAAGATAGCACCTCCAAATCTTCAGTGCGTGAACAATGGCTGCCATCTCTAGGTCATGAACATGGTAATTCTTCTCGTGAACCTTCAGCTGTCGCGAAGCATATGCAATTACCTTGCCATCCTGCATCAATACCGCACCAAGTCTAATACGAGATGCATCATAATATACCGTATAAGATCCTGAACCTATGGGCAACACCAACACTGGCGTCGTAGTCAAAGCAGTCTTGAGCTTCTGAAAGCTCACCTCACACTCGTCTGACCACCTGAATGGGGCACCCTTCTGGGTCAACCTGGTCAACGAGGCTGCTATAGATGTAAACCCCTTCACAAACCGATCGTAATAACCCGCCAATCCCAAGAAACTCCGGATCTCCGTGGCTAATGTAGGTCTAGGCCAATTCTGAACTGCCTCAATCTTCTTAGGGTCTACCTGAATGCCCTATGCTAATACAATGTTCCCCAAGAAAGAGACTGAATCCAAGCAAAACTCGCACTTTGAAAACTTAGCATATAACTGGCTGTCTCTCAGAGTCCGAAGAGGATCCGAAGATGTTGCTCGTTCTCCTCTCGACTGCGGGAGTAGATCAAGATATCATCAATAAACACAATCACAAAGGAATCCAGATAAGGCTTGAACACCTGGTTCATCAAATCCATAAATGATGCTGGGGCATTTGTCAACCCAAATGACATCACTAGAAACTCATAATGCCCATACCGAGTCCGAAAGGCTATTTTAGGGACATCAGATGCCCGAATCCTCAGCTGATGGTAGCCAGACCTCAAATCAATCTTTGAAAACACCTTGGCACTCTGAGGCTGATCAAATAATTCATCAATCCTTGGCAATGGATACTTGTTCTTGATGGTGACTTTGGTCAACTACCGATAATCTATGCACATCCTCATCGTTCCATCCTTCTTCTTCACGAACAACATAGCGCACCCCAGGGCGAGACACTAGGTCTAATGAATCCCTTATCAAGCAAATCTTACAATTGCTTCTTCAAACTTTTCAACTCTGGTGGGACCATACGGTATGGCGGAATAGAAATGGCTGTGCGCCCGAGGCCAAATCAATGCAGAAGTCAATATCTCTGCCGGGTGGCATCCCCGGCAGATCTGCAGGAAATACCTCTAGAAACTCACGAACAACTAGTACTGAATCCATGGAAGGAACCTCCGCACTAGAATCACGGACATAAGCCAAATAAGCTAGACACCCCTTCTCGACCATATGTCGAGCCTTCATATATGAAATAACCCTGCTGGTAGAATGGCCAGGAGTCCCTCTCCACTCTAATCGAGGCAACCCCAGCAAGTCTAAGGTCACCGTCTTCACGTGACAATCCAATATAGCATGATAAGGTGACAACCAATTCATACCCAGAATGATATCAAAATCAACCATATCGAGAAGCAGAAGATCTACACTAGTCTCAAGACTCCCAATGGTAACCACATACGAACGATAAACACGATCTACCATAATAGCATCTCCCACAAGTGGACACATACATAAGAGCACTCAAAGAATCACGAGGCATAACCAAATATGAAGCAAAATAGGACGACACATATGAATAAGTAGAACCCGGGTCAAATAGAACTGAAGCATCTCTACTGAAAACTGAAACAGTACCTGTGATAACAGCGTTAGATGACTCAGCCTCATGCCTGGCTGGAAAAGCATAACATCGGGGCTGAGCCCCACCAATTTGAACCACGTCCCTAGGACGGCCTCTAGTTGGCTGGCCTCCACCTCTAATGGCCTGACCTCTACCTCTAACAGTCTGGCCTCTACCTCTGGCTGCCTGACCCCTGCGTCTGGCTGGCTGTGCAGGCAGTGCAACAACTGGTGTCGGGACCATGGCACGATAACCCTGATAGTGTGGCGTGATGCCCAATAATCTCAGATAGGTCCTCCTGATATGCCCATAACCACCACACTTGAAACATCCATCCTAGTGCTATGGCTACGAAAACTGAGACTGACCCGAACAGGCCGGATAACCACGGTAATAACTCTAAATAGGAGGTGAACTGATAAGAGCTGGTGGTGCACTGTAGGCTGGCTGTCCGGAATGAGGCACAAAAGGACCACGACTCCCTGAAGCACTGTGGGATACCTGAAGTGCTTAATAAAATGGCCTAGGAGGATGGCATCTACCAAAAGTACCCATGCTTCCAGATGAGGCCCCGCTGAGCCCACCGGAATGATGAGGTCTCTTGTCAGACCCCTGACCTTCCTGTGCAAGAACCATCTCGACTCGCCTGGTGACATTGGCAGCCGCCTGAAAAGCAATCTCACTCCCAGTCTCCTTAGCCATCTACAACTTGATAGACTGAGCAAGTCCGTCAATAAACCTCCTCACCATCTCTCTCTCTCGGTAAGAAGTAGAAGAAGAGCATGATTGGCCAAATCCACAAAATGGGTTTCATACTAGGTAACAGTCATACTGCCTTGCTGGAGACGCTCGTACTGATGACGATGCTCCTCTATCAATGTGATAGGGAGAAACTTCTCTAGGAAGAGCTGAGAGAACTGGTCCCAAGTAAGAGCAGGCGATCCAGCTGGACTGGTCAACAAAATAATCTCTCTACCATTTCTTAGCGGAACCAGTCATATGAAATGCAGCAAAATGGACCCCATTGGTCTCCATTATACCCATGTTCTGTAGCACCTCATGACAACTGCCAAGATGCTTCTGGGGATCCTCTGAAGAAGCACCATTGAAGTGAACTGGATAGAGCTTGGTAAACCTGTCCAATCTCCATAAATCCTCAAAAGACATAGCTGACCCATCGTCGGCCTGTGCCGCAATGCCTGGCTAAACTACCCCAACTGGCTGGGCTGCTGGAGTCTGAAACTGGGGAGCCATCTGCTCCAGAGTGTGAGTAGTAGGAGTCTGTGTTCCTTCCCCAGCCTCAGAGACGGCTGGTGCCACATTAAATGTACCGACCTTGGCCACACTCGGTGGCGATGAACCCCTTCGGGCCTGAGCTGGTCTGACAGGCACAACCTGGGCTGGAACCTCCTCATCAAACTATACCTGAGGCTCCACTGCTGGTACTGCTACTGCTGCTCAAGCTCTGGGCTAAGCTCTGCCCCTGCCTCGGCCTCTGGCATGACCTCTATCTCGACCTCTGTCCCTCGTAGGAGCTGCCTCTGGGGGCTCTGGCTGCTGCTCAGCTGAAGATGCGGTACGCGTTCTCGCCATTTGTGAGAGAACAAAAGAAAAGGGTCCAGTCAGCAATGATAGAATAAAATCGCACGACAGAGAAGAATAGAAGTAAAACTGTTTTCAACTCCATAGCCTCCGGAAGATAAGTACAGACGTCTCCGTACTGATCCTCCAGACTCTACTAAGTTTGCTCGTGACTCGTGAGATCTATGTAACCTAGTGCTCTAATACCAACTTGTCACGACCCGGAATTCCCACCGTCGAGACCGTGATGGCACCTAAAATTTCACTTGATAGACAAGCAAACGTTAGAACAATTTATCCTTTTTAACAATTTAAAATTTATTAATGAATAGAAACCGATTCAACTGCAATAATCCAAAATTTATAAATAGGGAAGCTTAAACTGTAAACATCTGCTACAAATCCCTGAACCTGGTGTCACGAGTGCACAAGCTACTAGAATAGTACATACAAGGGTTTGAAATAACAGTAAGCTGTCTGAAAAAGGGATAAACAGCTAAATAAATAGGAAGGGGACTCTAGGAGCTGCGGGCGCTGAGCAACTATACCTCAAGTCTCCGTAGGCTGTCCGATTCGAGCTATCTAGTAGTCGCCGCTGGGACCGACTCTAAAATCTGCACAGAAATACAGAGTGCAGTATCAGTACAACCGACCCCATGTACGACTCTACTGAAGGTACTCAAATTGCCTCCTCAGCTCCTCTCTCCAAGTGCGGGGTATGGAATGCTACAAAAAGACCCTAGAAAACTGAGAACATGTAATAGGAGGTGGTCCTGCTGGTCGAACCATCTCCTAAACCTGTCACCACCTCTTGGCCAGACCCTACATCTGGAAAGCAGTGAAATCAACTATATTGGACTCCACTAGTCCTATACTGCGTAGAATCTCATGGCAACGATCCCGAAATCCATGGGAATCCTTTGAAGGCATACAACTGAAGTGAGGAGGATGCAACTTGGTGAACTTATCTAACCTCTTCAGCTCATCATCTGACATCACGGGCCTATACTCAAGTTGCACAACAATAGTAGGCTGAAATCCCCTAACTGGTAGCACTGCATGAGTTTAATGACCATGGGCAACCTGGTCTGGGGTATGGGTAGCTGGAGTCTGCACTCCGCCCCTTTCTTGAAAAGTAGCTGGCATATTAGGAAATGCACCAGCCTAAGCCAAACTCTCGAACAAGCCAACCATACGGTCCAAAGTATCTTAAACAGCTGGTGATACAAACAGGCCCTTGGAAACTTGACCTGGTACCTCCGGCTCATCATAGTACTGAACATTCTCCTCAACAGGAGCTACTGGTCACTCAACATTAGCTGCACGAGCAGGGGCTCTAGCTGTGATGCATGCTCCACCTCTACCTCTGCCTCAACCCCGGCCTCTCATGGCTCTAGCCTGGGGTACCTGCGCCTGCTCAGCTACACCTAATGATCGTGTTCTCACCATATGCAAGAGAGTAGAAAATCAAGGATTCAGACTCAATGATAAACAAATCCGCAAGATATAGAATGAAAGAAAGTTAAATTTTCTAACAACCTTGTAGCCTCTCGAAAGACTTAAGCAACCTAGTACTCTGACACCAACTTGTCATGACCCAAAATCCCATAAAATTCATGACGACACCTACCACTTCTAGATAGGCAAGCCAACACTCACCATAAAAAAATAAACTCTAATAACGATAAGGAAATAGTCTCAAAACCAGAATAAAATAAATAGCGATACAACTGAAATACCTTTCCAAAATATAGTGTCATTGAGTACATGAGATCTATAGAATAATAAGTACAATTGTCTGAATAACGATAAAATACTATCTTAAGTACATAAATAGTAATAACTAAAGTAAAGGAAGGGACTCCAAGGCCTACAGGTGGAAACAACAGAGCTACCTTGAAATCACTGATGGAAACAAGTGCAACTCTCAACAGTAATCTCTATCGGCGACACCTGGATCTGCTTATAAAGTGTAGAGTGTAGTATGAGGACAATTGACCCCATGTACTCAGTAAATAGCAAGCCTAACCTCCGATTGAAGACAGTGACGATATTGGAAAGGTTTCCTACTCACTCCCAATAGTCAACAATAACATAAACAACAATGAAATGGTGGCAAAGGGAAAGCAACAAAGAAATAACAAGTTCAACTTATTCACATTAATAGGGAATAGGCATGCTTTCCAATAAATCAGTTTAATCGTCAATTTCAAAATATAGATTGCAAATAGCATGAGGAAGATATGTCTCTACTCCTGCATGACGAGTAACAATTCCAAATCGACAAATCCACAATGAAACCATCAATAGGCATACTCTCAACACTATATGGGAGCCTGGCATAAAGCCCATCACTCAGTATATACCAAGTGCTTGCACTCACAAGGCCTAAAGACTATGGGTTATCACCTGAATCTGAAAGGGAGGATCTTAGCCCAAACGTTGATCGGATCAAAAGTCAACGATCATCATAACTCAGCCCAAATGGACTGGTGCACGTGTCACATCAATATCAATACCACTCAGCCCAATAGGGGTCTGGCGTACGTGTCACCTCAATAGCAATAACAATACCAATATCAATATCAATATCAATATCAATATGCCTCTATAGCCCCAGTTTAGTCATTAATCCGCTCGAGTCACAATATGCAAAAATCTCATAGTATCAGGAATCAATAAACCGCACAAATATATACAAGCATGCCATAAATCCACTCCAACCTATAGTACTCAAGTAAGAAAACCAACAACATGTGAGATAACCGATAAGAAGTACACAGAAATGATGATATAACACATAGATATAATATCATGACTGAAGAAAGTATCATGTCTCAAAAATAGCACTATCATGTCTCAAACAGATGAGCACACAGCCTAAACATGATGTCTAGCATGCCAAATAGTCCAAGTATTCATACAACTAAAGAAAGCATGATAACACAAAGGCATGATAGCAAACAAATGCACATAATAATCTAAGGTCTTCCCGGATCATGAATAACCATAGTCTACACAAATACGCTCATGACCACGTATGTGCAGCACCCCCAACATATAGCAAGCATTGAAATCTATGGGGAAAATACCCTCAAGCCATGACTAGGCGAGATACTTACATTAGAGTGCGAGAATCGATACTCCAAAAAGCCCTTGACTTTCGAATAGGCCTCTGAACGGGTCAAATCTAGCCAAAAACAACTCAATAACATCAAGCAAGGCAATAGAAATCAATTCCAAGTAATTAAACTCCATTATTTATCATATATCAAAACTTCAACCAAAACGTCAACCCAAGCCCGCCTCCTGAAATCCGACAAAAGTCACAAATCTTGATCACACATTCGAATACAAGTCCAAATATATATGTTTCATCCAAATCCGACTTTAAATCAGGGTTCAAATTCCAAATAATTACTCTCCAAAATTTCTTACAAACACTTCAATTTTTTCCCTTAGATTTCATCAACCAAAGGCCCAAAATAAAAAATAAAATCATGAAATAAAATCAAAATCCAAGTCAAGAACACTTACCCAATCCAAGTAGTGAAATTCGCCTAAAGTCATCCCACTCCGAGCTCCCAGCCTCAAAATATGATAAAATGAAGCTAATCCTCAATAAAATATACTCTGCCCTATTATTTCGCTTCTACGACATATAAAGCCACTTTTGCGGAGTCTCTTTTGCGACAACAAAGCTCGCTTCTGCGAGTTCCACTTAAAAACCCGACCTCTCGCACCTGTAGACCTTTCTCCACTTCTGTAGTTCCAGACCTGCGCACAAATGCCAGACCTGCGCATATGACTCTGCACCTGTAGAATTCCTTGTCCAGCCCAAACATAGCTTCTGCATCATTCTCTTTACTCCTGCAGACTCGCACCTAGGGTCCAAACCACGCAGGTGCGAAAGCACCAGAACCTAACTATCTTCAAACTTCAAAATGATCCGAGTCTTATACGAAACTCAACCGAGGCCCTCGGGATCCCGATCAAACATTCTAACTAATCTCACAATATAACACAGATCTGATGAGGTTAAAAACCCCACAAAGTAACATCAAAAGCACAAATCGCACATCAATTCAAGTTTACTGAACTAATCAAACTTCTATCTTTCAAAACTAATGACGAAGGGCGTCTAACCAACTTGGAATAACCTCAAAGTTTGTACAAAAATCTCAAATGACAAAGAGATCTTATTCCAACTTCAGAAACAATAGTCGAAACCCAAATATCAAAGTTAACTCCCGGTCAAACCTATGAACCTTTTAAACCTTTAACTTTTCCAATTTTCGACAATGAGAGCCAAACAGTGTCACCCCCGACCTTGGGGAGCGGGAGTGGCACTCAATCAAGTCACCCCAGTCAAGACAGCCTACTTAGTTCTTGCTAACCAACCTTCCCCATGAATAAATTTAGAATAAATAACAAAAGGTAAACAACGAGAGGATAAAATATACAAAATCATATTTCATTGCCTAACGGAGCTTCACTAATAATTACCAAAGGATTACAAGTTCATAATTTAGAAGTGGAAACATCTGTCAACTACAAAACCATTCTAAATTTGTGTTTCTCCATTCCAAACACATCCCACAACATATCTATGGAACCTCTAAATGAACCAAAAAAGTAGTGTGAATGTGCCGGTGACAAGGCCCCATGTATACCTCAAAAGTAATGTACAAGAAGGCAATACAACATGTAGGCTTAGTATAGCGTAGGGCTCACCAAACTCCTCTGAGTCGAGGGTATGTTGCTATCAAGGATCAATTCCGCATGCTGAGCTACCACATGCATCTATTAAAGATGCAGCGTCCCCGACAAAAGGGACGTTAGTACATATGGAATAGTACTAGTATGTAAAGCCCAATACCCTCACATGGAATAGAATTTCAACTCAAGAAGAGAGAAACATGGAAGCAGTAAGAAGGATCAATAATATTAAATTCCAAGTTAAAACATGATAAACCTTTAAATAAGGATTAGCAATTTTTGGTTGGGAGATCATTAGTTATCGACACACCACCATGCACGTATCATGAAGTTCGATCTCGGCCCGATCAAATAGACTGTCTCACCCTAATATATGTAGGTTGACATAGAAGTACAAAACCACCACCATGTGTGCGGCATGGCATCCGATCTCCATCCGATCGGCTATGCCGTCTCACCACAATGTTGTGTGGGTCGACGTGGTCTTTTCTAGATATCAACTCATCCCAATCAATGGGAACAATCTCAACATCGGCACGTGTAGTTTCGGGCTTGGGCATTTATAACCCAGCCTTCCTCGGTAACCTAACAATACTCCGAAAAACACTTTCTATATAAAATAAATATATTCACCTCATAGCCTCTCATTAAATCTTTCATTTCATTGTCACTCTAGACCATACATAATAATCTTCATTCTTGGCACATTGGCCATATTTCATATTTAATACTTTCATTCCTATATTTTCCATGGATAATCATAAAATATTAAAAGTCATTTAAAACATTGGAAAAATTATTTCTTCAACTCACAACTACATAATAGCTCAAAACACGTTGGAAATAATTACAAAACAAGAGCATAGTGATTTCAATGGAATCATGGATTGAGTTCATAAGCGGTTGATAAATCAATCATACTTGAGTATTTCCAAATAGCGAACATGGTATAATGAGAGCAATTGAAACATCACTTGGGTAGATAAACATCTGATACATCAATCATTTGTGGCAATTTGATACAATAAGAATAATTAAGAACTTGGACAAACCATACTTTGAATTTATACGGAGATCATGGAATCCAATTCTATGGAGGGAGTTTAGGCAACATACTTTAATTAAGCTTCCTTAGGATTACTACAATGTTTCACTACTCTTAGGAACTTCAATCTATAGAAACTTAATCAAATTAAACCATTATTAGGAAGGTATTCATAGTTTAAGTCATATAAGAATTTCATCAAACACATAGTGTGCATTCTTGACTACAACTCCTAACAATGGGATTTCTTCACCCCACAACCAATCCTCAAGTCAACCATTCACCAACAATAGTTCAACAACCTCCATACCATCTTCATGGGCACATGCATGCCCAACGACTAACTCATAGCTCAAGAATCACACCTCTCATTATTCACATACAACCCAAATTCAAAATTAAGGGCTTATGGCTTCCAATCACAAATCCATAAGCCCCAACATAAAAATCATACTCATAAACTCATTATAGACCATTTCATGTGAGCTAGTGATAAAGTCTTACCTCTTTAGTAGAAGAACTTGTGAGTTTTGCCTCTTGAATCCCCAAGGATTGAGCAAGAAATTGAGGTGTAGAAATATTGGAGCTATGTCCTTCTCTCTCAAGAATGTACCACCTTCTCAAACAAATCGGATTTTCTCTAAAAAATAATGACCCCTTAGTTCTTTTTAATAAAATAGGGTCGAGTTAAAAAATTGTAAAAAATAACCTCCGATGTCAAACCTGCGATCGCGGAATGCACCGCGAAAAGGATATGTCGTCCGTGAAATGGCCTTCAAAATCTAGGTTGGGTCTGATCAGGTCCACGATAGATCCGCGGTTCGCCGAACGATTCTACGGTCGCACATCCGTGAAATCTCACTCAAACAATTCTCATGCTAACTATGCGATAGATATGCGATACGCGGAATGGCTATGTGGTCCATATAATCCACCACAAAATTACCCTCAAAATTAGGTTGCTTCTGACTCATTCCACGATGATTGTGCGATCAGTGGAATAGATACGCAGTCGCATAATGGACCTCATAACTGCCATTTTCTGCAAAGTTTTCTACCAACTCCATGATGCATTTCAAGTCCAAAAAATTCATACAATCTACAACCCTCCAAGCACATTGGCTTACCTTGGTACTATAGAAACTTAAATACTTGGCGAGCTTTTGCGGTGCCTCTCACTAGGAACCTCCAAATTCAAATATGGACATACGCTTAAGTCCAAAATCACCATATGAACCTATTAGCACCATCAAACCACCAATCCGAGATCATTTGCATAAAATTCAAACATCGGTCAACACTCATAGTTTATGCTTTCAACCTTAGAACTAAGTGTTCCAATTCACTCCAAAACCTTTTTGAAACCAAATCAACCAGCCCTGCAAGTTACAAAACAATAAAGAAGAATAGCAACAAGGCTCAAATACACAAAATGACCGGTCGGGTTGTTACTGGCTACATGCCAGACACCCGTAGAGTGATGAGATTGTGCTTACTCGATGATTTTCATGTGAATTTGTTAATTTTGGCATTGTCACTTGTCATGCAAGCATAGCGACGTATCTTCCTCATACTTATTTATACTCTATATTCTGAAATTGATTCCTTGACTAATGTTTTTGGAAAGCATGCATATCTCCCTATTAACGTGATTAAGTTAAACTTGTTATTCTTGAGCTATTTTTTCTTTCGCTATTATTGTTATGCTTCTACTGTTATTGTTGGTTTTTCAAAGTGAGTAGTGGACTTTTCCAATCTCGTCACTATCTTCAATCTAAGGTTAGGCTGGCTACTTACAGAGTACATGGGTCGTTTATACTCATACTACACTTTACACTTGACGTGCAGGTCCAGGTGATGCAATAGAGTTGATTGTTAGAGAGTCGTACTAGTACCTATTGGGGATTTCAAGGTTTCTCTGATGTTCTGTTCGTAGGCCTTGGAGTCCCCTTCCATTACATTTGTTATTACTATTTATATACTTCTGACAGTATCATATCGTTATTCAGACCGTTGTACTTATTTATTCTATAGAGATCATGCACTCATTGACACTAGATTTTGAGATGGTATTTCAAATATATCGCTATTTGGCTTCACTTATTAATCTTATTCTGCTTTTGAGATTATTTTTTACTGTTATAGTAGTTTATCTCTACATATTCTATTTTGGCTTGCCTAGTAAGCATTGTTAGGCGCCATCACGACCTTGATGGTGTAATGACCCGGCCGGTCATTTTGAGAGTAATAGCCTCGATCCCATAATTACTGCTTTCTCTGTATCATTTTATGCTTATGTGACTTTCTAGGAGGATTTGTCGTTGGTTTCGGAGTGAAATGGGAAACTAAGTCCCTAAAACAAAAGCTTAAGTTTTAAAAATTTGACTATAGTTAGAACTGTGTGAAGACGGCTCCAAAATGGAGTTTTGTTAATTCTGTTAGCTCCGTTGGGTGATTTTAGACTTAGAAGCGCGTCCGGATTGTGATTTGGAGGTCCGTAACTGAATTAGACTTGAAATAGCGAAAGTTGAAGTTTTGGGAAGTTTGACCGGGAGTGGACCTTTTGATATCAGGATCGGATTCCGATTACGGAAGTTAGATTAAGTCTGTAATGTCAATTAAGACTTGTGTGCAAAACTTAGGGTTAATCGGACGTGAATTGATAGGGTTCAGCATCGGTTGTGGAAGTTTGAAGTTTTGAAGTTCATTAAGCTTGAATTGGGGCACGATTCGTGTTTTTGTGCTTCTTTGATGTGATTTGAGGGCTCAACTAAGTTCATATGGTATTTTAGGATTTGTTGTTATATTTGGTTAAGGTCCCGGGGGCCTCGGGTGGATTCTATGTGGTTAACGGACTACGATTGGACTTGTGAGGATTGCTGAACCTGGGCATCATCTGGTGTGATCACACCTATGGAGTCCCCATCGCAAGTGCGAGCTCGCAGAAGAGGGATTTGAGGAAATGGCCAGGAATCGCAGGTGCGAGGGAAATACCGCATCTGCGAGCCTGCATATGCGCTTGATGTTCCACAGAAGTGGAAACTGAGCTGGAAGGGGGAGTCTGCATAAGCGGACAATGTTCGCAGGCGCGCACTCGCAGGTGCGGACTTCTGATCGTAGAAGCGAACCCATGTGTTTTAAGTCAATTCTGCACCAGTGATGGAAATTCCGTAGGTGCAGCGTCGCATGTGCGATTGTGGGTCCGTAAGTGCGAGATCACTGGGAAGAAAAATGAAAACTACGAGGGTTTGATCTAATTTTCACTTTGGGATTTTGAGAGCTCGGATTGAGGCGATAATTTGAGGGATTTTCAGAGGAAACTATTGTGTAATGATTATTAACTCGTTTTTGGTTATTTTACACTAAACTATCGTTAATTTCATCATTTAATTAAGGATTTGGGTTGAGCAAATTGGGGAAAAAAATGGAAAGTTCTTCAATCGAACTATTTGGGTTTTGATTGAGATTTCGGTATCGGATTTGAGTAATATTGGTACGAGTGAACTCGTGATTGAATGGGTGTTCGTATTTTATGACTTTTACCTGATTCCGAGACATGGGCCCGGGTTGACTTTTTGGGGCGATTTTCTAATTTCTTGTTAAAGTTTTGATTTCATTAATTAGACTAGTTTCTTATAGTTATATTTACGGTATGTAATCGCTTTTGGCTAGATTTAGGCCTTTCGGAGTCAGAAAGTCATGGAAAAGGCAATCTTACTGATTGATTGAGCTTGATTCGAGATAAGTGGCTTGTCTAACCTTGTGTGGGGGAAATTCCTTTAGGATATGGTACTATTGTGATACTTCTATGATATGTGAGTGCCGTGTACGTGAGGTGACGAGTGCATACACGGGCTAATTATTATAAAACCCGATTATTTTTAGCAGTAACCTGTTACATCTTAATTGAGTTATATCAGCATGTGTAGTTATCTTGTTAGCCTGATATCGCATGTCTACGTGTCTTAATTGCTTATTTGAAACCTGTACAACATGCTTAGTTCATTTCCTGCTTTTCCTTGACTTGTATTTAGTCTCAAACCATAGAATTGCTTGCTATAATTGTTGTTCCATCGATTTCGAGCTGTGTGTTTACTTTTAGGACTAAGAGGCGGTACCTCGGGAGATCCCCTATCGCATATTTACTTTTGGGAATACAAGGCGATACCTCGGGAGATTCCCTTGCATATTTACTTTTGGGACTACGAGGTGGTACCTCGGTTGATCCCCCTGCATATTTAGTTTGGAGACTACGAAGTGGTACCTCAGGAGATCCCCCTGCATATTTACTTTTGGGACTACGAAGTGGTACCTCGGAAGATCCCCCTGTATATTTACTTTTGGGACTACGAGGCGATACCTCGGGAGATCCCCTATTTAGCATTTACTTTTGGGACTACGAGACGGTATCTTGGGAGTGCCCCTTTTGTTTATCCTTATGTGCTGTGTTGCTATCTTTTTGTAGTTTCTCCTCGTTAAATTTCTAGTCTCTTATTACATTGCTATATGTTCTGTCTTAAATTATTATATACCAGTAGGGCCCTGACCTGACATGGTCACTACTTTACCGAGGTTAGGCTTGGCACTTACCGGGTACCGTTCTGGTGTACTCATGCTACTTTTCTGCACATATTTTGTGTGCAAATGCAGGTACCACCTACCAGCCCCCTACTAGTTGAGAGTACTTGCTGCTGCTTCCGAGACTTCAAGGTATATCTGCCAGTGTTCGCAGACCTCGGAGTCCCCCTCTATCCTTTTTGTGTTGCTTTCCTTATTTTTCCTAGGCACTGATGTATAGAGACAGATAGAACATCTCCTTAGAGCTTGTAACTCATGACTACTGGGTTTTGGGAATTGTGTATACTCGAGTGTTGGTTTACTTGTACATGCCAAACGACATTTTTCAGTTATATAGTTATCTATTGATATGTAGTTGTTAAATTTTGCTTTTATTCAATTATTTTGCAATTTTTAGGCTTACCTAGTCGTAGAGACTAGGTGCCGTCCCGACGTCTTACGGAGGGGGATTTGGGTCGTGACAAGTTGGTATCAGAGCTCTAGGTTCATCGGTGCTATGAGTCACAAACAGTTTAGTAGAGTCTCGCGGATCAGTATGAAGACGTCTGTACTTATCTTCGGGAGGCTATGGAACTTTTAGGAAAATTTCACTTCTTTGATTCCTTGTCGTTCGAAATTGTTGAGTTCGGAATTCTAAACTTCTGTTTTCTATTCTCTCACAGATGGTGAGGACGTGTACAGCTGGATCAGATGACCAGGCACCCACACCCCTTGCTAGAGCCACGAGAGGCCGTGGCTGGGGTAGAGGTCGAGGACGTCCAAGTGGTACAGCCAGAGCACCCGCATGAGCTACTACAGAGGAGCCACCAGTAGCCCCAGTTGGAGCGCAGGCACCTGAGATGCCTGTTACTGCACCAGCTCTTCAGGAGACCCTAGCATAGTTCCTGAGCATGTTCGGTACTCTAGCTCAGGCAGGGTTGATTCCACTTGCTCCTGCCACATCCCAGGATGTGGGAGGAGCACAGACTCCTGCCGCCCATACCCTAGAGCAGTGGGTTCAGGTTGACTAGGTTCCAGCGATCATACTGATACAGCCGGCAGCTCTAGTTCAGCCTAAGGTTAGGGCAGCAATTTCTGAGGCGGAGCAGCTCAGGCTTAAGAGGTACAAGAATACCACCCTCCTGCTTTCAGTGGCTTGGCATTAGAGGATGCCCAGGGTTTTGTTGAGGAGTGTCACCGTATCCTCTATAATATGGGTGTAGCATAGTCGAGTGGGGTTTCTTTCACTACGTTCCAGCTTAGAGGAGCGGCCTATCAGTGGTGGCGTGCTTATGAGTTGGGTAGTCTAGCCAAGGCAGCTTCGCTCACTTGGACTCAGTTCTCGGATATGTTCTTGAGGGAGTATGTTCCCTAGAGTCTCAGAGATGCATGGTGCGCAGAGTTTGAGCAGTTGCTCCAGGGTTCTATGACTGTGTCAGAGTATGCGGTTCACTTTAGCGATTTGGCTAGACATGCACCAACCTTGGTTTCTATAGTTCGAGAAAGGGTCCGTCGATTTATTGAGGGGCTCAACCCCAGTATCAAACTTAGCATGGCCCGAGAGTTGGATATGGATATTGCTTACCAGCAGGTTGTCGGTATTGGTAGGAGATTAGAGGGCATGCTGACTCGGGAGAGAGAGGAGAGAGAGGCCAAGAGGTCTCGAGAGTCTGGCACATATAGTGGTACTCGTGCCCCAGCGGCAGCTCATCATGGTAGGGGATATGTGAGTCGCCCTATTCATTCAGCACTTCTAGCCGCCAGTGGTATTCCACACTCCTAGGCCCCAGGAGCCTTATTATGCACCGCTAGTGTCTAGTGCACCTCCTGCACGGGGTGCTTTCAGCGGTCAGTCCAGTCGACCTGGCCCAAGCCAGTCGTAGCAGCCATGCCCTCCGAGAGCTTGTTTTGAGTGTGGTGACACTCTCCATATGGTGAGGGATTGACCCAAACTTAGGAGGGGTGCACCTCCACAAACTACTTAGGCACTGTGTGCTCCACCAGATCCCCAGGTTATGATTATAACACCAGCTACCACTCCTCATGCTCAGCCATCTCGAGGTGGAGGTTGGGCAAGTAGAGGTCGCCCTAGAGGGTGAGGCCAGGCTAGATACTATGCCCTTCCTCCTCATACAGAGGCAGTTGCATCCGACTCTGTCATTACAGGTATTGTTCTTGTTTGTCATAGAGATGTGTCAGTTTTATTTCATCCAGGATCCACTTATTCCTATGTGTCCTCTTATTGTGATCCATATTTGGGAGTATCACATGATTCTTTGAGTTCTCCTATTTATATGTCTACACCCCTGGGAGATTCTATTGTTGTTGACCGTGTGTATCGGTCGTGTTTGGTTGTTCTTAGTGGTTTTGAGACCAGAGCCAATTTATTATTGCTCGGTATGGTAGATTTTGATATTATTTTGGGCATGGACTAGTTGTCGACCCATTATGCTATTCTTGATTGTCACGCCAAGACCGTGACATTGGCCATGCCAGGATTATCGTGGTTAGAGTGGAGAGGTACCCTAGATTATACTCCTAACAAAGTTATTTCATTTCTTAAAGCTCAACGAATGGTTGAGAAGGGGTGTGATGCGTATCTAGCTTATGTGAGTGATGTCAGTATTGATACCCCTGCGGTTGATTCCGTTCCAGTAGTGAGGGATTATCCTGATGTATTTCTGGCTGATCTTCCGGGCATGCCGCCCGACATAGATATCGACTTTGGTATTGATTTGTTGCCGGGCACTCAACCCATCTATATTCCTCCATATCGTATGGCTCCTCCTGAGTTAAAGTAGTTGAAGGAACATTTATAGGAATATCTTGATAAGGGCTTCATTCGGCCTAGTGTGTCACCTTGGGGTGCCCCAGTCTTGTTTGTGAAGAAGAAGGATGGTTCTATGTGTATGTGCATTATTTATCGCTAGATGAACAAAGTTACCGTGAAGAACATGTATCCATTTCCTCGTATTGATGACCTATTTGATCAGTTACAGGGTGCCAGGGTGTTCTCCAAGATTGACTTACGTCTAGGCTATCATCAGTTGAAGATTCGAGAGCCAGATATCCTGAAGACTGCTTTCAGGACTCGGTATGGTCACTACGAGTTCCTTGTGATGTCATTTGCACTTGATGCACGGTGTGTTCCAGCCCTATCTTGACTCTTTTGTCATTGTGTTTATTGACGACATTCTGGTGTAGTCCCGGAATCGGGAGGATCATAAGCAGCACCTGAGGACTGTGCTCCAGACCTTGATAGAAAAGAAGTTATATGCAAAATTTTCAAAGTGTGAGTTTTGGCTAGACTTAGTGGAATTTTTGGGTCATGTAGTGTCAAGTGAAGGGATCAAGGTGGATATGAAGAAGGTTGAAGTAGTGTAGAGTTGGCCTAGACCATCCTCAGCTACGAAAATATGGAGTTTTCTTGGTTTGGCGGGGTACTACCGTCGATTTGTAGAGGGTTTCTCATCTATTGCATCACCTATGACAGGCTGACCCAGAAGGGTGCTCCGTTCAGGTGGACAGAGGAGTGTGTGGAGAGCTTTGAAAGCTCAAGACAGCTTTGACTACAGCCCCAGTATTGGTATTACCTACAGGTTCGGGGTCTTATACTGTATATTGTGATGCGTCATGGATTGGCCTCGACGCGGTGTTGATGCAGGACAGTAGGGTGATTGCCTACGTGTCTAGACAACTGAAGGTGTATGAGAAGAACTATCCTGTCTACAACCTTGAGTTAGCAGCTATTGTTCATGCATTGATGATTTGGTGGCACTATTCGTACGGTGTTCCTTGTGAGATCTACACCGATCACCGGAGTCTACAGCATCTGTTCAAATAGAATGATCTTAACTTGCATCAGCGGAGGTGGTTAGAGCTACTTAAGGATTATGATATCACCATTTTATACTATCCCGGGAAGGCCAATGTCGTGGCTGATCCCTTGAATCATCGGGTGGAGAGTTTAGGGAGCCTAGCATATTTACCAGCAGCAGAGAGGCCATTGGCTTTAGATGTTCAGGCTTTGGCCAACCAGTTTGTTAGATTGGATGTTTCTGAGCCGAGTCGAGTTTTGGCTTGTATGGTTTCTCAGTTTTCTCTTTATGATCGTATCAAGGAGCGTCAGTATGATGGCCCCTATTTGCTTGTCCATATGGACACTGTTCAGCACGGTGATGCCAAGGAGGTCACTATTGGAGATGATGGTGCATTGAGGATGCAGGGCAGGCTATGTGTGCCCAATGTAGATGGTTTGCGTGAATTGATTCTTCAGGAGGATCATAGTTTGCGGTACTCCATTCGTCCGGGTGCCGCAAAAATTTATTAGGACTTGAGGTAGCATTATTGGTGGAGGAGAATAAAGAAGGACATAGTAGAGTATGTAGCTCGTTGTCTAAATTGCCAGCAGGTAAAGTGTGAGCATCAGCGGCCAGGTGGTTTGCTTCAAAAGGTAGAAATTCCAGAGTAGAAATGGGTGCGGATCAATATGGAGTTCATTGTTGGGCTTCCACAGACTCAGAGGAAGTTTGATGAAATTTGGGTGATTGTGGATAGGCTGACCAAGTCAGCTCATTTCATTCCTGTGATGACTACTTATTCTTCCGAGCAGCTGGCTCGAGCTTATATCCGTGAGATTGGTAGACTTTATGGCGTACCGGTATCAATCATATCGTACTGGGGTACGCATTTCACATCGCGGTTCTGGAGAGTCGTACAGCATGAGTTGGGTACTAGGGTGGAGTTGAGTACTGCCTTTCACCCTCAGATGGACGGACAGTCCGAGCGCACTATTCAGATATTGGACGATATGCTTCATGCGTGTGTGATGGATTTGGGGGGTGCTTGGGATCAGTTCTTTCCACTTGCGGAGTTTGCCTACAACAAACGTTATCAGTCGAGCATTCAGATGGCACCGTATGAGGCTTTATATGGTAGGCGGTGCCGGTCTCTAGTGAGTTGGTTCAAGCCGGATGAGGCTAGTGGGTATAGACTTAGTTCAGGATGCTTTGGAGAAGGTTAAGGTGATTCAGGATCAACTTCGTACAGCCCAGTCCATGCAGAAGAGTTATGCGGATCGGAAGGTTCGCAACGTTGCATTCATGGTTGGGGAGAGAGTCTTGCTCTGAGTTTCACCCATGAAGGGTGTTATGACGTTCGGAAAGAAGGGAAAGTTGAGCCCTAGGTATATCGAGCCTTTTGAGATTCTTGAGAGGGTTGGAGAAGTGGCTTACAAACTTGCACTACCACCTAGTCTCTCTGCAGTTCATCCAGTGTTCCATGTTTCCATGCTCCGGAAGTATCACGGCAATCCGTCTCATGTGCTAGATTTTAGCTCAATCCAGTTGGACAAGGATCTATCTTATGTTGAGGAGCAAGTGGCTATTTTGGACAGGCAGGTTCGAAAGTTGAGGTCAAAGAACATTGCTTCAGTGAAGGTTCAATGGAGGGATCAGCCGACAAGGAGGTGACTTGGGAGACCGAGCATGATATGCGCAACCGTTATCCTCATCTTTTCACCACTTTAGGTATGTTTCTATGCTCATTCGAGGACGAATGATTATTTTAAGAGGGAGAGGATGTAACGACCCGGTTGGTCGTTTTGAAAGTAATAGCCCTGATCCCCTAATTACTATTTTCCCTGTATCATTTTATGCTTATGTGACTTGCCTGGAGGATTTGTCTTTGGTTTCAGAGTGAAATGGGACACTTAGTCCCTAAAATGAAAGCTTAAGTTTTAGGAATTTGACCGTAGTTGAAACTGTGTGAAAACAGCTCCGAAATGGAGTTTCTTCGGTTCCGTTAGCTCCATTGGGTGATTTTGGACATAGGATAGCGTCCGGATTGTGATTTGGAGGTCCGTAACTGAATTAGGCTTGAAATGGCGAAAGTTGAATTTTTGGGAAATTTGACCGGGAGTGGACCTTTTGATATCGGGGTTGGATTCCGATTTCGTAAGTTGGAGTAGGTCCGTAATGTCAATTATGACTTGTGTGCAAAATTTGGAATCAATCGGACGTGAATTGATAGGGTTCAGCATCGGTTATGGAAGTTTGAAGTTTTAAAGTTCATTAAGCTTGAATTGGGGCGCAATTCGTGTTTTTGTGGTTGTTTGATGTGATTTGAGTAAGTTCGTATGGTGTTTAAGGACTTGTTGGAATATTTGGTTGAAGTCCCGGGGGCCTCGAGTGGATCCCGGGTGGTTAACGGACTAGGATTGGACTTGTGCGGATTGCTGAAGATGGGCATCATTTGGTGTGATCGCAGCTGCGAAGTCCCCATCACAGGTGTGAGCTCGCAGAAGCGGGTATTGAGGAACTGGCAAGGAATCTCAGGTGCGAGGGAAATACCGCATCTGCGAGCCCGCAGATGCGCTTGATGTTCTGCAGAAGCGAAAAGTGAGTTGGAAGAGGGAGTCTGCAGAAGCGGACAATGTTCGCCAGCGCGCAATCGCAGGTGTGGCCTTCTAATCGCAGAAGCGGACCCAGGTGTTTTAAGTCAATTCCGCACCTGCGATGGAAATTCTGCAGGTTCGGCGTCGCAGGTGGTATTGTGGGTCCGCAGGTGCGAGGTCACTGGGCAGAAAAGGGGAAATTACGAGGGTTTGATTTCGTTTTCATTTTGGGACTTTGAGAGCTCGGATTAAGGCGATATTTTAGGGGATTTTCAAAGGAAACTATTGGGTAATGATTCTTAACTCATTTTTGGTTATATTCCACAAATCTATCGTTAATTTCATCATTTATTTAGAGATTTGGGTTGAGAAAATTGGGGAAAAAGTTGGAAAGTTCTTCAACCGAATTTGTTGGGTTATGATTAAGATAATGGTATCGGATTTGAGTAATTTTGGTACGAGAGAACTCGAGGTTGAATGGGTATTCGTATTTTGTAACTTTTACCCGATTCCGAGACGTGGGCCCGGGTCAACGTTTTAGGTCAATTTTCTAATTTTTTGTTAATGTTTTGATTTCATTAATTGGACTAGTTTCTTATAGTTATATTTATGGTATGCAATCGTTTTTGGCTATATTTGGGCCATTTGGAGTCGAAAAGTCGTGGAAAAGGTATTCTTACTGATTGATTGAGCTTGGTTCGAGGTAAGTGGCTTGCCTAACCTTGTAGGGGGGAAATCCCCTTAGGCTTTGGTACTGTTGTGATACTTTTGTGATATGTGAGTGTCATGTACGCGAGGTAACGAGTACGTACATGGGATAATTGTTATAAAACCTGATTCTTTTTAGCAGTAACATGTTACATCTTAATTGAATTATACCAGCATGTGTAGTTATCCTATTAGCCTAATATCGCATGTCTACATGTCTTAATTGCTTATTTGAAACCTGTACAGCATGCTTAGTTGATTTCCTGCTTTTCCTTGACTTGTATTTAGTCTTAAACTGTAGGATTTCTTGTTGTAATTGTTGTTCCATGGATTTTGAGCTGTGTGTTTACTTTTGGGACTATGACACGGTACCTCTGGAGATCCGCTGTCGCATATTTACTTTTGGGACTACGAGGCGGTGCCTCGGGAGATCCCCCTGCATATTTACTTTTGGGACTACAAGGCGGTATATCGGGAGATCCCCCTGCGTATTACGTTTTGGGACTACTAGGCGGTACCTCATGAGATCCCCCTGATTATTTACTTTTGGGACTAGGAGGCTATACGTCGAGATATCCCTCTGCATATTTACTTTTGGGACTACGAGGCGGTACCTCGGGAGATCCATGTTGAGCATTTACTTTTGGTACTACGAGACGGTATCTCGGGAGTGCCCCTGTTGTTTATCCCTATGTGTTGTGCTGTTTCTTTTTGTAGTTTCTCCTCGTTAAATTTCCAATCTCATATTACATTGCCATATTTTCTGCCTTAAATTATTATATACCAGTAGGGCCCTGACCTGACCTCATCACTACTCTACCGAGGTTAGGCTTGGCGCTTAATGGGTTTCGTTGTGGTGTACTTATGCTACTCTTCTGCACATATTTTGTGTGTAGATCCAGGTACCACCTACCACCCCCGCTATTAGTTGAGAGTACTTGCTGCTACTTCGGAGACTTCAAGGTAAATCTGCCAGCGTCCGTAGACCTCGAAGTCCCCCTCTATTCTTTTTGTGTTGCTTTCCTTTTTTTCTTAGACATTGATATATAAAGACAGATAGCGGATCTCCTTAGAGCTTGTGACTCATGCTACCGGGTTTTGGGAATTGTGTATACTCGAGTGTTGGTTTACTTGTACGTGCCAAATGGCATTTTTCAGTTACATAGTTATTTGTTGAAGTGTAGTTGTTAAATTCTGCTTTTATATCAATTATTCCGCAATTGTTAGGCTTACCTAGTCGTAGAGACTAGGTGCAGTCACGACGTCTTACGGAGGAGAATTTGGGTCGTGACAAGTGGGATTTGGGGTCGTGACACCAGGTTGTCGTGGCTTGCAACACTAGTGGAGGAGACGAGCTCTAGGGCCAGCTCATGATGGGCTCGCGACTCCATGACCCTATAGGAGCTTCTTTAGAGTCTGAAATTTCGGCTTGTGGCTATAGAACCCATTACATACATCCACTTTATTTTCTCATTATGCGAGCTACTAAACATAAATATGGAAGAGTTTTGAAGCAGATTTCATCTACATCATTGGTGTATGAAATCTTAACCTATATTTACGGTTATTACTTTGATCTATCATCAAATTTACCTCTAACTAAAGGAACCAAAAAGAGGAAAAGAGGATTTTTAACTTGAAAGTTAAGAATATTTTTTAGGGTTTTAAACACCGCTTTTGGACTCGAATTTAGGAAGTAATCACATATTTGAATTCTTCAGGTTATGGATCAACATAATTCAACTTTTATTATGTATTTAACTATGTGAGTCGGGGTTGACTTTTTATTGACATTTGAGGTTTGCTTAAAGGTTTGAATTTAATATTTGGAATTGGTTTCTATAGCTTTATTTGATATCGGTGAGTATTATTTGCTAGAGCTTGGGCATTTGGAGGGCGAGGATAAGGGAAAATGCATTTTGGAAAGTTGAAGCCTACTTCAGAGAAGGTAACATCCTTGCTAACCTTGAGTTCAGGGAATGTTTCCAACTATGAACATATATGTTGCATGTTACGTGTTTGGGGGTTACGTATATATAAGGTGACGAGCGTATATGCGGATACCAAGGTTATATCACGTCCGGGGGGTAGATTTAGGCTTTTGTATGCCTTATTTTGATACATGTTCTACTTGTAACGTATTTTATTTGTTTGGCACACACTAATTGCTGCTCAAAGTGTTTTTCAAATAAATTAGCAAAACATAAACTGCTTCTCACCAAAAGTACTTTTAAGAAAATTACTTTTCAAAATAAGCTGATTTTAGAAGTTTGGTCAAATATGCTATTCATCTCGATATATGTCTTTTTAACGATCCTAAATAAGACACAACATCAGGTCCAAATGAGCAAAAATTAAACTTGATCCAGAGATAAACAATGATCCTAAATGCAAAAGCCCAAAAGGAAACAGATTTATTTCATGTTGGGCCCTTTGGACCGAATTTTGTACAAGGATTCAAAAAGAAACCAAAATCTAACTAATTTTTCCTTAATTTAATTTCAATGTATATGACTACTTGAAAATTCTTATTCATGATAGGGATTATGTCAAGACTTTTGATACCTTATTTAGACATGATGGACTAATTGTATATTAGATTACATGTTGTAGCTGTAGTCATACACTGTACATATGCATACATTCTTGCATGTTTATCTCTATTATCCATATGCATTTTAAAGATAACTAATAAGCTATCGCATGTTAAATTTTATTGATAATATTAAAAAAAATCTGCACTACCAGTATATATAACTTAAATCTATTTATATTTAAAAACTTGATATTAATTCCTAATACTCCAATAAGCAGTTAATATCGAGTAATACTATTCAGTTTATTTCGATACTTGGGAAGAAGTTCTTAGGAGTTTTCTTTTTGTGTTATCACGGCCCGAAATCCCAACCTCGGGTCATGATGGCGCCTAACGTGTGCCTGCTAGGCAAGCCGACGTGAACAAAACATTTACTATTTTTAACAATTTACGACAAGATAATAACATTGAAAACGATGTAAGTCTGAAGTATAGTATAATAATACTGAATAGCGAGTATAAATGTAATCCTAAAACTAGTGTCACAAGTACATGAACGTCTAGAGTGCTTAAAACATGGTCTGAATAAAATACACTATTTTGAACTCAGAAAAAAGCAGTAAAGATAGGAGGGAAGGGGACTTCAGGGCTGCGAACGCTGTGCAGCTATAACTCAAGTCTCCGTCAACAACTGGATCTGAGCAAATCTACTGAGCGCCTCTAGGCTCCACTCCGGTATCTGCACAAGAAGTGTAGAGTGTAATATGAGTACAGCCGACCCCATGAACTCTGTAAGTGCCGAGCCTAACCTCGACGAAGTAGTGACGAGGCTAAAGCGGGCCACTTACAATAACCTGTACGCAGTACTAATAATAATAATAATAATAATAATAATAATAATAATAATAATAATAATAATAATAATAATAATAATAATAATAATAATAATAATAATAATAATAATAATAATAATAATAATAATAATAATAATAATAATAATAATAATAATAATAATAATAATAATAATAATAATAATAATAATAATAATAATAATAATAATAATAATAATAATAATAATAATAATAATAATAATAATAATAATAATAATAATAATAATAATAATAATAATAATAATAATAATAATAATAATAATAATAATAATAATAATAATAATAATAATAATAATAATAATAATAATAATAATAATAATAATAATAATAATAATAATAATAATAATAATAATAATAATAATAATAATAATAATAATAATAATAATAATAATAATAATAATAATAATAATAATAATAATAATAATAATAATAATAATAATAATAATAATAATAATAATAATAATAATAATAATAATAATAATAATAATAATAATAATAATAATAATAATAATAATAATAATAATAATAATAATAATAATAATAATAATAATAATAATAATAATAATAATAATAATAATAATAATAATAATAATAATAATAATAATAATAATAATAATAATAATAATAATAATAATAATAATAATAATAATAATAATAATAATAATAATAATAATAATAATAATAATAATAATAATAATAATAATAATAATAATAATAATAATAATAATAATAATAATAATAATAATAATAATAATAATAATAATAATAATAATAATAATAATAATAATAATAATAATAATAATAATAATAATAATAATAATAATAATAATAATAATAATAATAATAATAATAATAATAATAATAATAATAATAATAATAATAATAATAATAATAATAATAATAATAATAATAATAATAATAATAATAATAATAATAATAATAATAATAATAATAATAATAATAATAATAATAATAATAATAATAATAATAATAATAATAATAATAATAATAATAATAATAATAATAATAATAATAATAATAATAATAATAATAATAATAATAATAATAATAATAATAATAATAATAATAATAATAATAATAATAATAATAATAATAATAACAGGGAAAGAAGACATGAAATGAAAGTATTTAATTTATGACAATAAACTCAAACCTCGCTATCAGAAAGCCCAGAATAACAAACCTCGTAAGCTCATATAAAATAAATGTTGAAACTAATACAACAACAACAACAAGCACAACACACAAAATATGTTGCGGCGCGCAAACCGATATTACTGTAACATCCTTTATTAATATTAGGCATATCATAAACAGTCTATTGCGGTGCGTAACCCGATCCCATCATATTATCATTAATCAATATTACAATCCTCCCTTATTCCACCATATCAACATTAATCAATATCATAATCCTCCCTTATTCCACCATATCAGCATTTATCAATAACAATTATTACGTACACAAACTGTTGCGGCACGCAACCCGATCCCACCATATTATTATTTACCAATATCATAATCCTCCCTTATTCCACCATTTCTGTCACGACCCAAAATTCACCTAGTCGTGATGATACCTAACCCAACCCGTCAAGTAAGCCAATTAATAACTATCCAATTCAATTAATATTTAACTGACTCTACTACACTCCCCAACAACTGGTAGTACAAATCATGAGATTCTAAGATTAGAATTTACAAAGCTGGTATGAAATAAATATATCATCTATTCGAAATATACATAAACAGATTTTTATAAATCTAAGGCTACCATGAACAAGAGGCAGCTATGACTGGAACACAGGTACATCTTCAAATCCAGCTCCCATCGATCACAGCAACATCAGCATCCAATATCTGCACGTAAGGTGCAGAAGTATAGTATGAGTACAACCGACACCATGTACTCAATAAGTAACAAACCTAACCTTAGGTTGAAAGTAGTAACGAGCTGGAACAAAGGTCAGGGTCCAACACCAATAGCCAACAACGGTTCATAACAACATAATAGAAGTAGCTCAGAGATACAATGCTCGGCTCGTTCACATTTTCATAAAAATAGACCTGCTTTTCAAGTATATCAGTGAAAACTCGAATCGTTTACCGAAATCACCAAAATATGAGTACGTTTTATAAAACTGTAATTTTTCCCAAAAACTTTTCAACAACGGATAGGATGTTTCATTTTCAAATGGCATGAGGAAAATACATCTCTATGCTTACATGTCAATGAGTATGTGAAGTCATGAATGACGCAATATCGTACAGCATAAGCAAAAATGCATCTCTATGCCTGTATGTCAAGTGTGCATGTCAATGCGATGCAACTCAGTAATAAAACCATATGTATACTCTCAGAGTATCAATTCACTCAGTCCTCCCAGTCACTCAATCCTCCCAATCGCTCGGCACTCGGCACTCCCACTCAGTAGGTACCTGCGCTCACTGGGGGTGTGTACAGACTCCGGAGGGGCTCCTTCAGCCAAAGAGCTATAAATCACACGGACAACTCACGTGCTATAGTATAAATATCTGGATCCGCACGGACAATTCACGTGCTGTACGGGCAACTCACGTGCTATAGTATCAATATCTGGATCTGCACGGATAACTCACGTGCTATAGTATCAATATCTGGATCCGCACGGACAACTCACGTGCTATAGTATCAATATCTGGATCCGCACGGATAACTCACGTGTTGCATGGATAACTCACGTACTGTACGGACAACTCACGTGCTATAGTATCAATATCTCAAAAATCAGGCCCTCGGCCTCACTTAGTCATCAATCTCTCTAGTCTCTCGGGCTCACAATGTCATGAAACTAGCCCAAAATGATGATATGATATATCAATAAATAATAATAGAGACTGAGATATGATATGCAATGAATGTATATGACTGAGTACGAAATTACAATTTAAACATATACTTCGATAGCTGAACTGACCTTAGAGGGTCCCAATAATACCAACATTTCCCTAAGCATGATTTCTAACACGAGTCACAGCTCAGTTTCTCTAACACATAAAAATATATGGAAACATACAAGTTAATTGACTATACAACTCTACTGCATCAACTGAGTCTCAATTTCTATGGTGCACGCCCACACGCCCGTCACCTAGTATGTGCGTCACCTCCAAACAATTCACATAACACGTATAATCAGGGTTCATACCCTCAACTCCAAGTTTAGAAGAATTACTTACCTCGAACAAGCCGAATCCAATGTCGAGAAAGCTAAACAATGCTCCAGAAATTCTATTATATGCGTATCAACTTCCTAATGGCTCGAATCTAGTCACAATTAATTTGATTCAGTCAACACAAATTATAGGAATTAATTTCATATCAAAATACTAATTTTCCCTAAAACATCCGAAATTACACATAAAAAGCACGTCTCGGAACCCGACAAAAGTTACAAAATATGAACGCTCATTCAACCCCAAGTCCAACCATAACAATTTTACCAAATTCCGACATCAACTCGACCCTCAAATACTCAAATTTAACCAAGAGGGTTTTCTAAATTTTTCAACTCAATTCACCAATTAAATGTTAAAAATAACCATGGACTCGGGTAATTTGACCAATATTGAGTTAAGAACACTTACCCCGTTGTTTTGCTTGAAAATCTCCCGAATATTGCCTCTTCCAGAGCTCCAATTCGTCAAAAATGGAAAATGAACAAACTCTCGATATTAAATATTTTTTTGCCCAGCTGTTCTACCTTGTTTCATGTGCCAAACAATCCCAAAACTCTTTTTTGATGGCTCAAATGGATTCCTTGTGAACGTTCAGTCAAGTTAGGCTTTTAAATCACCCAATTTTCCCTTAAAATGATGGAGATATGATGTTTTGAAGATTTAAATGAAGTCGGAAAATTTAAGGGGAAAAAAAATGAGATTTTCGTAATTATTTTACACCAGAAAATCAGCAACAAAAGAATTTTCATTTTAGCACCCATAACTCATTCGGAACCTCCCGGACACAATCCATATATGTGTTTCAATCATAAAATACTCTACGAACCTGCTCGCATACTCAAAACACCGAAAAGAGGTCATCTTGGCCCGATATTGACCATGGTCAAACTCCAAATCTTTAACTTAACTAGTTTTTCAACCAGTGATCCAAAACACCTCGGGACCCCATTCAATCATACCAACGAGTCTTAAAACACGATACTAACTTGGTCAAAACCTCAAATCACGTCAAACAATACTAAAACCACGAATCATACACCAATTCAAGCTTAACGAAACTAAGAAATTACAACTTCTACATTTGATGCTGAAACCTATCAAATCAAGTCCGATTAACCTCAAATTGTGCACACAAGTGATAAATAATATAACGGACCTATGAAAATTTTCAGAACTGGATTCCGACCCCGATATCAAAAAGTCCACTCCCCGGTCAAACTTTCAAACTTAAATGTGTATTTTAGCCATTTCAAGCCTAATTTAACAACGGACATCCAAATAATTTTTCGAACATACTACTAAGTCCAAAATTACCATACGGAGCTATTGGCAGCATCAAAACTCCATTCTGAGGTCAGATTCACAAAAGTCAAACTTAGTCAACTCTTCCAACTTAAAGCTTCCTAGTTGAGAATCGTTCTTCCAAATCAATTTTGAATAACCTGAAAACAAATATCGACTATTCGCACAAGTCATAATACATCATACGGAGCTACTCATGCCCTCAAACTACCGAGCGAAGTGCAAATTCTCAAAACGACCGGTCGGGTCGTTACAATTTCAATTTATGATCCTTCAATTTCCGTTGCGGCGTGCAACCCAATCCACAAACAATTTCAATGAACATAAAGAATCCAATAACTCAATTTACAAGAATTTCTACAACCAAAGAGTATGAGTGCAAGGCAATACATGAACCACGTAATAATAAAAGGAATGTAACAAATATTACAAAATAACATGACAAGTAAAGCACGTCACAATTAAGGCATGCAAGTAAAATAGTTAAGGCAAGTAGCAATTAATTACGGAGTCATGGAAGAGACGAACAATTTAATACAAGAACAATTAATGACAAATAACAAATTACGGCATAGAAAGCAATTAAGGCATATAACAATTAAGGTATGAAATGAGATAATTCATGAAATACGATAAAACATGAAAACAATTATTTTGACGGCGTATATGCACTCGTCACCTCGCATATAAGTTGTTTCACACGTAATTCACATAACATGTAGTTCAAGGGTTCTTAATTCCTTCAAATCAAGGTTAGACCCAACATTTACCTCACCCCGCAACCCAAGCAATCAATCAAACACGGCCTTGCCTTTTGAACAAACCTCCAAACCAACCAAACATAGTAAATTATTGACCAAATGATTCGAAATAATATTTAGAAACTACCCACAAATAAAAGATGTTCAATTTAGATCATTTTTTAAAAAGTAAACAAAAGTCAACCCAGGGCATGCTGGGTCAAAATCGAGATTCGGACCAAAACCCGATTATCCATTCACCCCCGAGCCCAGTTATATGATTTGTTTCGAAATCCGACCTCAATTCGAGGTCTAAATCTCAGTTTTACAAAAATCCCCAATTCTTCCCAAATCCCTAATTTCAACCATAAAAATCCTAAATTTGATGTTGAAAACTCATGAAATGTAATGGGAAATTGAAAAGAAATAGATTAAAGTCACTTACCAATGAAATTGGGAAGTAAAGCCCCTTGGAAAATCACTCTAGAGTGTTTAAGGTTGAGAAATTGTGAGAAATGAGCTAAGTCTCGTTTTCCCCTCTTTTACCCAACTGCAAATGTCGCAATTGCGAAGTATAGTTCGCAATTGCGAACATCGCAAAAGCGAGACGAAGGTCGCAAATATGAACCCTGTCACATAAGAGCAGAAGACGCAAATACGATAATATGATAGCAAATTTGAACTTACCTCCATCGCAATGCGACCTTAAGCTTCGCAATTGCGAAGCAGGCTCAAGTGGTCAGTGATCGCAATTGCGACCAAATTCTCGTAAATGTGAGATTCACCCAGCCCAACCCATGCTCGCAATAGCGAGATCTGCAACAGAGCACCAGAACTAGTATTGCACCAGCAGACTTTTCATTAGCAAAACTCATCCAAAACATGTCTTAAACTCACCCGAGCCATTCGGGCTCCAAACCAAACATGCACACAAGTGTAATAACATCATACGAACATGGTCGCGCAATCAAATCACCAAAATAACATTTAGATCTCTGAATCAATCCTCAAAACGAATGAAATTTCAAAGTGGAACTCTAAAACACTAGAATCACATTTAAGCGTCTGAATCATGTCAAATCAATTCTGAATTAAACCAAATATTGCAAACAAGTTTCAAATTGCAATCCATAACTATTCCAAGTTTCAACATAAAAATCCGAACCCGTTAGCTAAGAAGTCAACGTTCGGTCAAACCTTATAATTCTTCAACTTTCAAAAATGCTAGTTTTGGGCAAAAAGACTCAAAATAATTTAGGGAATTCCGAATTCAATTCCGAGTATACGCTCAAGTCCTATATCATGACACAGACCCACCTGAACCGTCAACACACTGATCTGCGCCCGTTTACAAAAAAATATTGTCCGTAGTCAACTTAAATCGGTTTTTAGGTAAAAATTCATATTTTCTTCAATTTTTCACATAAAGATGTCCTGGAATAAGACACGGACTGCGTACACAACATGAGAAACGCTAAACAGAGCTTATCGAGGTCTCAGAACATGGAAATAGAGGCTAAATCTCAAAATGACCTACTGGATCATCACATTCTCCACCTCTAAAACAAACATTCATCCTCGAACAGACATAGAAAAGTGCCTGAACCAGAGAAAATGTGTGGGTATCTACTCTGCATATCGGACTGGAACTCCCACGTAGCTGCCTGGATCAGCTGACCTCTCCATTGTACTCGAATTGAAGGGTAACTCTTAGACCTCAACTTTTGTACCTGCCGTGCAAAAATGGCCACCGGCTCCTCCTCGTAAGTCAAATCCTTGTCCAATTAGACTAAGCTGAAATCTAACATATGGGACGGATCACCGTGATACTTTCGAAGCATGGAGACATGGAACACCGGATGAACTGCTAATAAGCTAGGTGGCAATGCAAGCTTGTAGGCCACCTCACCCACTTAGGGTTCGATATACCTAGGCTCAAGTTGCCCTTCTTTCTGAACCACATCACACCCTTCATGGGTGAAACCCGAAGCAATACCCTCTCTCCAACCACGAATGCAACATCACAAACTCCCCGATCGACATAACTCTCCTGCCTAGATTGAGTTGTGCAAAGTCGATCCTGAATCATCTTGACCTCTTCCAAGGCATCCTGAACTAAATCAGTACTCAACCATTGAGCCTCTCCCGGTCAAACCAACCAACTGGCGAACGGCACCGTCTCTCGTATAATGCCTCATAGGGAGCCATCTGAATACTCGGTTGGTAGTTGTTGTTGTACGCAAACTTTGCAAGCAGCAAAAACTCATCCCAAGAACCCCCAAAATCCATAATGCTGGCGTGAAGCATATCCTCCAATATTTGAATGGTGCGCTCAGACTGTCCGTCCGTCTGGGGGTGAAATGTTGTAATCAACTCAACTCGTGTGCCTAACTCATGTTGTATGGCCCTCCAGAAGTACGAGGTGAACTGCATACCCTAATCAGAAATGATAGACACTGGCACACCGTGAAGATGAATGATCTCGCGAATATAGATCTCAACCAACCGCTCTGAAGAATAGGTAACTGGTATAGGAATGAAATGTGCCAACTTGGTCAACCTCTCCACAATAACCAATACCGCGTCGAATTTCTTCGAAATCTGTGGGATCCCAACAACAAAATCCATGGTAATACGCTCCCACTTCCACTCAGGAATCTCAAGCCTTTGAAGCAAACCGCCAGGCCTCTGATGCTCTTACTTTACTTGATGACAATTTAGACATCGAGCCACAAAGGCATCTACTTTATTCTTCTTCATTCTTCTCCACCAATAATGCTGCCTCAAGTCCTGATACATCTTGGCAGCACCCGGATGAATGGAATACCGCGAACTGTCGGCCTCCTCAAGAATCAACTCATGAAGCCCGACCCTGCATCCGCAACACCCCATCATCTCCAATAGTAACGTGCTTGGCACCACCCAAATTACATTACTAGGAACACATAATGCCCATATCGAGTCCGAAAAGATGTCTTAGGGACATCTGATGCCCTAATCTTCAACTGATGGTATCCAGACCTCAAGTCAATCTTCAAAAACACTTTGGCACCCTGAAGCTGATAAAATATGTCATCAATCCTCAGCAAGAGATACTTGTTCTTGATAGTGACTTTGTTCCACTTCCGATAGTCTATATACATCCTCATCGAGCCATCCTTCTTCTTCACGAACAACACATGCGCACCCCAAGGCGAGACATTAGGTCTAATGAATCCCTTATCAAGTAACTCTTGCAGCTGCTCCTTCTGTTCCTTCAACTCAGGCGGGGCTATACGGTATGGTGGAATAGAAATGGACTGAGTGCCTAGAGCCAAATCAATACAGAAGTCAATATCTCTATCGGGTGGCATCCCCGGTAGATCTGTAGGAAACACCTCTAGAAACTCACACACAACAGGTACCAAATCCATGAAAGGAACCTCCGCACTAGAATCGCGAATAGAGGCCAAATAAGCTAGACATCCCTTCTCTACCATATGTCGAGCCTTCACATAAGAAAAAACTCTGCTAGTAGGATGGCCGGGAGTCCCTTTCCACTCTAATCTAGGCAACCCCGGCATGGCTAAGGTCACCGTCTTAACATGACAATCCAATATAGCATGATAAGGTGAAAGTTAATCCATGCCCAAAATAATATCAAATTCTACCACATCAAGAAGTTGAAGATCTACACTAGTCTCAAAACTCCCAATAGTAATCACACACGAGAGATAGACACGGTCTACAAAGGTAGAATCTCCCACCGGCATGGACATATACACAGGAGCACTCAAAGAATCACGAGGCACAACCATATATGAAGCAAAATAGGATGACACATAGAAATAAGTAGATCCCAGATCAAATAGAATTGAAGCATCTCTATGGAAAACTGGAATAATACCTGTGATAATAGCGTCAGATGACTCGGCATCAGGTCTAGTTGGGAATGCAAAAAACTGGGGTTGGGCCCCACCACCCAGACCTCCGCCTCTCGGACGTCCTCTAACTGGCTAGCCTCCACCTCTAATGGCCTGACCTCTACCTCTAATGGCATGACCTCTACCTCTAGCTGGCTGAGCGGGCGGTAAAGCAACTGATGCTGGAACTATGGCACGAGAACTCTGTTATGGCATGCTGCTCGACAATCTCAGGCAGTACCTCCTGATGTGACCAGTACCCCCACACTCGAAACACCCATCCTATTATTATGGCTGTTGAAGCTGAAACTGACCCGAACGGGTCGGATAACCACAGTGATAGCTCTGGATCGGAGGAGCACTAATAGGAGCTGATGGTGCACTGTAGGTTGGCTGCCCAGGATGAGATACATAAGGACCACGACTACCCGAAGCACTGTGGGATGCCTGCAGCACTAACTAAAATGGCCTAGGAGGATGGCCTCTACTAAACGTACCCCTGCCTCCAGCTGAGGCACTACTGAAACCACCGGAATGACGAGGCCTCTTATCGAACACCAGCCCTCGCCTGACCACGAACCATCTCGATCCGTCTAGCAATATCTACGGCCCTCTCGAAATAAATATCATCTCCAGTCTCCTTGGCCAATAGCCTGATTTTGAAATTGAGCCCATCAATGAATCTCCTTACTCTCTCCCTCTCAGTAGGGAATAAACCAATGGCATGACGAGCCAGGCCGACAAATCGAGTCTCATACTGGATGGCAGTCATGCTACCCTACTGAAGGAGCTCAAACTGCCTGCGATACACCTCTTTCGGAGTGAAAGGAATGAACTTCTCAAGAAATAGCTGTGAAAACTGATCCCAAGTGAGTGAAGGCAAACCAGCTGGTCTAGTCAGCACATGATCTCTCCACCATCTCTTGGCAGAATTGGTCATATGGAACACTACAAAGTCGTCCCCTTTGGTCTCAACAATACCCATGTTGCATAACACCTCATGGTAACGATCCATGTAATCATGTGGGTCCTCAGAAGGTGCACCGCTAAAATGAACAGGAATGAGTTTGGTAAACTTATCCATCCCCAACAGGGCCTCAGAAGACATAGCAGGCCTATCCCCGGCCTATGCCACAACAACTGGCTAAACTACCCCAATTGGCTGGGCTACTAGAGTCTGATATAGTGTAGCCACCTGCTCTGGGGTGTGAGTAGCAGGAGTCTGTGCTCTTCCCCAGCCTGAGAGATGACTGGTTCCACCGAAATTACATCGGTATGGGCCACACTCTCCATAAGTCCCACCAAGCGAACTAGAGATTCCTGAAGCACTAGAGTGACTATGAATCCCTCCGGGACCTGAGCTGGTCCAACGGGTGCGGTGTGAGCTGGGACCTCCTCCTCATGATCAATCTGAGGTTCCACTGGGGGTGTTGTTGCTCGAGCTCTAGGCTGAGTCCTGTGTCTGCCTCGACCTCGGCCTCTACCCCTAGTAGTAGCTTCTATAGAGGCTCTGGCTCCTGTCCGGCTACAGATATTGTGCATTCTCTCCATCTGCGAGAGAACAAGAATAGAATAGTTCAATTATCAGTGATAGAATGAAATCGCACGATAGAGAAAGAAAGAAGTAATTTTTTTTCCTAAAACTCCACAGACTCTAGAAGATAAGTACAGATGTCTCCGTATTGATCCTCCAGACTCTACTAAGCTTACTCATGACTCTTGAGAACTAAGCAACCTACTGCTGTGATATAACTTGTCACGACCCCGAATCCCAACCTTGGGGTCATGATGGCACCGAACATCTACTTCCTAGGCAAGCCGACGTGAACAGAAAACTTACTGGTTTTAACAATTTACGACAAGATAATTACAATGAAAACAATATAAGTCTGAAGTATAGTATAACAATACTGAATTAAGAGTCTAAACTTGACCCAAAAACTAGTGTCACGACTACATGAACGTCTAGAGCGCTAAAAACAGGGTCTGAATAAAATACATTATTTTGAACTCAGAAAAAAAATAGTAAAGATAGGAGGGAAGAGGACTTCATGAGTGCGAATGTTGTGCAGCTGTACATCAAGTCTCCGTCCATAACTGGATCCGCATAAATCTGCTGAACATCGCTCAGGATCCACTCCGTTATCTGCACAAGAATTGCAGAGAGTAGTATAAGTACAACTGACCCCACGTACTCTGTAAGTGTCGAGCCTAACCTCGATAAACTAGTGACGAGGCTAAAGCAAGCCACTTACAATAACCTGTACACAAAATGAATAAACTCAAAGGGAATTTTTCTGTAATAAAAGGGAAAAAAGACAGAAAATGAAAGTATGGCAGTTAATTTATGACAATAAACTCAAAACTCACTGTCAGAAAGCCCAGAATAACAAATCTCGTAACCTCATATATAAATGTTGGAACTAACACAACAACAACAACAAGTACAAAACACACAATCAAATGAGGTGCGCAATCCAATCCCACCTTAACATCATTTATTAATATCAGGCATAACGTAAATAGTCTTTTGCGGTGTGCAACCCGATCCCACCATATCATCATTAATCAATATCATAATCCTCCCTTGTTCCAACATATCATCATTAAACAATATCATACTCCTCCCTTATTCCACCATATCATAATTTATCAATAACAATTATTACGTACAAAAATCGTTGCGTCGCGCAACCCGATCCCACTATATTATTATTTATTAATATCATAATCCTCCCTTATTCCACCATTTCAATTTATTATCCTTCAATTCCCGTTGCTGCATGCAACCCGATCCACAAACAATTTCAATGAACATAAACAATCCAATAACTCAATTTACAAGAATTTCTACAATCAAAGAGTATGAGTGCAAGGCAATAAATGAACCATATAATAATCAAAGGAATGTAACAAATATTACAAAACAACATGACAAGTAAAACATGTGACAATTAAGGTATGCAAGTAAAACAGTTAAGGCAAGTAGCAATTAATCACGGAGTAAGTGAAGGGACAAACAATTCCATACAAGAATACTTAATGATAAATAACAAATTACGGCATAGAAAATAATTAAAGCATGTAACAATTAAGGCATTTAGTGAGATAATTCATGAAAAACGAGAAAATATGGAATTAATTATTTTGACGGCGTATATACACTCATCTCCTCGCATATACGCCATTTCACACGTAATTCACATAACATGTAGTTCAAGGGTTCCTAATTCCCTCAAATCAAGGCTAGACCCAACACTTACCTCACCTCGCAACCCAAGCGATCAATCAACCACGACATTGCCGTTTGATCAAGCCTCCAAACCAACTAAACCTAACAAATTATTGACCAAATGATTCGAAATAAGCTTTAGAAACTACCCACAAACGAAAGAGGTTCAGTTTAGATCATTTTTGTAAAAGTCAACAAAAGTCAACCCCGAGCTCACTTGGTCAAAATTAAGATTCGGGCCAATAAGGCATCATAGAAGGAAGGAAAGAATACTATGCCAAGGAAACAAATCAACCAAAACAACAAGTGATATAATAGAATAGTATCAACAAGAATCACTACCGAGGTACCACCTCGTAGTCTCAAAACACAAAATAATTCACAATCTTTCCTTATATTACCGTGGGAGCCTTATATTTAGTTTTGAAAATTATTTTTTCCGAAATAGCTTCACGCGTTTTAGCCCACCTTATCACACCGCATGGCTTCAAGTAGTTTTCCTACTAGCACCACGCATATCAAGCCCATCTTATCTCACCGCATGCGTTTCAACCCCAATCCTTATACCACCGCATGTGTATCAATATCACAATGTATCACAAATCGCACCTTAACTGCCCAATATCATAGCTTGCCAACCACAATAATGGTATTTCCACAATAAATAGCCCATGACTCAACCAAAATATGCAGAAGAGTCTCAACAATAACAACCGGAAGTGAATAACTCAACAAGAATAGTATTTCATAATTTAACAACTTTGTCTCAATGTGAATCACGACTTTTATATCTCAATACCAATTTCAACAACAAGATATTCCAAGAAATAACAATTTCAACTAAGGAACTCAATAGTTAAATAATGAATAAGGAATAGAGGAAACAATAATTTCAACTAGGCATGTAAAAACTAATAACAAGTAAGAGGTAAGACAAGTAAAGCATATGAAGATAGACTACAGATGATGAATATAACATATTATGGTAACTCAATTAAAGGCATGAAAAGAATATACGTAGCTAGAACCGGTCAATCACCACATTTAGCCTGTGTACTCACTCGTCACCTTGCGTACACGACTTCCACATATCATAATTAACATAAAACAACACAAATCCTAAAGGGTAATCCCCCCCACAAAGTTAGGCAAGACACTTACCTCAAAACATGTTAACTCAATCCACTAGTAAGACTTTTCCTCGATTATCCAACTCCAGACAGCTCGAATCTAGCCAAAACAACTTCATACTATAAATATAAACTAAAAGAAACTATTCTGAATAATAAAGTTACGATCTTTAAAGAGAAATAAAAAGTCAACTCAAAAATTCAACCCTGGGCTTGCGTCTCAGAACCCGACCAAAAGTATAAAATCTGAACACCCAATCGATAACGAGTCCAACTATACAAAAATTACTCAAATCCGACTTTAAATCGCCTTTCAAATCCCAAAAATGTATTATAAGAAGTTTTCACAATGTTTTCCTAAATTTTCAACTGCAATTACTAATTAAATGATGAAAATACAATGAATTCGTGTAATATAGCTAAAACCGAGTTAAAATCACTTACCCTGATGATTTCTCTGAAAATCCCTCAAATAATCGCCACAAACCGAACTCTCTTGGTCCAAAAATAAAAAAAAATTAAACCCTCGAAGACCTCTATTTCTGCCCAGCGATTTCGCATCCGCGGGCATAGGATCGCACCTGAGGAAAGTCCATCGTAGGTACGGTTCCAACTAAGGTCCAGCACACTCCACTTCTGCGGATACAAACGCGTATCTGCGCTTTCGCTCTTGCTAACATATGAGCGTTTCTGCACACGCGCTCCTGCAGACAATGTCCGCTTTTGCGATCATAGACCAAGTTGGCCCAGTTCGCATCTGCGACCAGCTCCTCCGCACCTGCAGACTCACAGCTATGGAAATCACCTAGCACCTGCGATCCCATTCAAGCTCACTCAAGGTCGCTCCTGCGATCAACCTCACACACATGCGTCTTCGCACCTGCGGCAAAACCCTCCGCAGGTGCGAGGACACCAGAACAACAACACGTTCAGCAATCCATCAAGTCCAAAATTGTTTCGGATTCAATCCGATTCACACCCAGGGCTACCGGGACCCCGTCCGAGTATACCAACAAGTTTCAAAATACATAACGGACCTATTCGAGGCCATAAATCACATCAAACAACATCGATTCTACGATCGCAACCAAATTCAAACCTATTGAAACTACGAACATCCGACTTCCAAAACTAACATCGAATCACACTAAAACAACTCTGATTGACCTCAAAATTTGTACACAAGTCATAAATGACATGACAGACCTATTCCAACTTCCGAAATCAATAAAGTCAACTCCCGATTAAACTTCTCAACCTTCCAAACCTTCAACTTTCTAACTTTTACCAATTCAAGCCGAAACGACCTACGAACCTCCAAATCAACATCCGAACACGCTCTTGAGTCCAAAATCACCATACAGATCTATTGAAAATCGTCAAAAATATATTTTGGAGTCATCTACACAAAAGTCAAACTACGGTCAATCCTTTCAACTTAATCCTCCAACTTAGGGATTAGGTGTCCCATTTCACCCGGAAACTCACTCGAAACCAAAACCAAACACCCCGGCAAATCACATAACAACAATACAATATAGATGAGGCAATAAATAGGAGATCGGAGCTAAAATACTCAAAACGACCGGTTGGATCGTTACACCACTGCACCATGAATCCATGACACCCAAACACAACTATACAACAAGGAGTTAGCTTATAGAGGAAAACGATGAGGACAAGAGAGAGAAACATTATCTGATAAATTGAATGAAAACGAGATTTATTAAATTTTTCTTTGGTAAACGTTTACGTGTTTCGCTTTATTGCTTATCGAATTATTAAAATTTTGGGTTATTATATGTTTTTTCTATAATATGAATTCAAGTTATACTACTTATGCCAAATAAGTTTACTCACTACAACAAAAATGGCATTTAGTGGCAATAAAGTTTGACTTTAGCGGAAATAGAAATTGCCGTAAAAACTTTTACCCGCAATTGCTTATTAGCCGTTGTATCCAACGTCATTAAAGGTTTTAGCGGCAATTCAACTGAGTGCCGGTAAAAGCACCATTTATTAAAGGTCATTACTTTTAGTGGCATTTATTTACCGACCATTACAATGGTCAGTAAAACTACCTGTGGAATATACTACCTCATATATTTAGCGACAGTTGTTATTGTTGGTAAAAACCCATCAATTGCCAACAATAGGGACTACTTTTAGTGGAAATTGTAATGGCAACTAAAAGTTTCTGTGAAATGACCTTTATTTAACAAACTTTAACACTTCTAATGCTCGTTTGCTTATTTACATTCACAAATAATAATTAGAATTGCAGTCATTTTAAAAAGATTAATACATTTCTTAAAATTCACGACAAAAACAACTACCAATCCGTAATTTCATAGTACCGACATATTAAAAAGAACTAAATTATTTGAAATAAATAACCAGCAGTTTGTTTCAAATAACTGGTGAGACATAGCTACGATACTAGACAATAAATAGCACATAACAATTTATGTAACTCTTGATCATAATGAAGTCTTCCACATGTCAAATTTCTGAACATCAAAGAATATGACCTGAAATAATAAAATAAAATGAATATTAACACATGATAGTATGATATAGTTTTTGTAACGACCCGACCGGTTGTTTTGAGCTCTAACGTGTCATTCGGTGATTTGAGACCATGAGCAGTTTCACTTCGGGTATTATGACTTGTACGCGTGGTCGGAATTGAATTTCGGGAAGTTCGGAATTGATCTGGAAAGAGAATTCTAATTTCGGAAACGTTAAGTAGGAGGAATTGACTAAAGTGTGATTTTGAGTAAACGACATCGGAACTGGGATTTGAAGGTTCCAACAGGTTTGTATGATGATATTGGACTTGGGCGTATGTCCGGATCGGGTTTTGGATGACCCGTGAGCGTTTCAGCGCCTATTGTAGAAATTGGCATTTTGGAAGAATTTCATAAATTTGGGTTAAAGTGTATTTTAATGTTATCGATGTCCGTTTGAGATTCCGAGTCTGAGAATAGCTCCGTATGGTGATTCTGGTATTAGGAGCGCTTCCGGAAGTGGATTCGGAGGTCCGTAGGTTATTTTGGGGTCATTTGGCGGAAGTTAGAAATCTAAAGCTTTATGAGAAGTTTGACCAGGAGTGGACTTTTTGATATCGTGGTCGGAATCCGATTCCGGGAGTTGGAGTAGGTCTGTAATGTCGAATGTGACTTGTGTGCAAAATTTGAGGTCAATCGGACGTGATTTGATGGGTTTTGGCATCGAATGTCGAAATTTGAAGTTTTAAAGGTCATTAAGTTTGAATTGGGGTGCGATTCATGATTTTGATGTTATTTGATGTGATTTGAGACCGCGAGCAGGTTCGTGTTATGTTATGGGACTGGTTTTGTGTGATTTGGATAGGGTCCCGGGGGCCTCGGGTGTGTTTCGGGATGGTTTCGGATCATTTTGGGCTGTTTTGGACTGCTCTTGTTGGTGTCTGGTGTCCTTCTTCACGAACGCGAAGGAAACGTTCGCGTAGAGGAAATTGTAAGGCTGCTGGGTTGGCCTTCGCGAATGTGAGCAAGTGGACGCGAACGCGAGGCAAGAGTTGGGCAAGCTTTCGCGAACGCGAAGAAGAGAGGGGGAGATGGGCTTAAGGCCATTTGGCCTGCACGAACGCGCAGAAGGAAACGCGAACGCAAGAGGTCTGGGCAGCTGGCCTTCGCGAACGCGATCAGAGTGCTGGGAACACGAAGAGATATTTCTGGGCGTGGGGTTGTTGAGCATCGCGAACGCGAGGGATGGGCCGCGTTCGCGAATAAGGGTCGCCTGGGCAGTGAGGTTTTTAAAGGACGGGATTTGGCCATTTTCCTCCATGTTTTATTTGGCTGGACAATATTTGGAGCTCTTGGAAGGGAGATTTTCATCATCTATGTCAAGGTAAGTGATTCCCACCTATTGCAAGTTAAATACTTGTATTATATATGGATTTAGACTTGAAAAATTGTGGAAATTTGGGGTTTTGAAAAAAAACCTAGAAATTGGTATTTTTGGATTTTGACCACGAAATTGGACATGAAATTTGGAATAAATTATATATTTGAGTTCGTGGTGTTATGGGTAAATTTTATCTTTGAAAATTTTCGGAATCCGGGCACGTGGGCACGAGGGTAGCTTTATCGATTTTTCGAACGGAGTTGAAAATTGTTATAAATTGATTAATTATGAGTATTAGAGTATATTTTGATTGGGTTGCATCTTATTTGACTAGTTTTGGATCGACGGTCACTGGTTTGAGGTGTTAGGGCGGTGTTGGAACCGGGTTTGGAACGTCAGAGTGAGGTAAGTGTCATGTCTAACTCTATGAGGGGAAATTACCTCTAGGTGTTGTATATTGATGTGTGCTACTTATTGTGGGGGTTGCGTACGCACGAGGTGACGAGAGCCCGTACATAGCTACATTCATGCTATTGTCAGGGTAGGCTTAGGTTCACATCATGTTGTAGCTTCACTATTTGAGCATTTTCTCGCCTATTAAATTCCTCTGTTTTACATTCCTACTTAAGACTAGACTTGCTATTGTAGAGACTTCACAAGTTCACGATTAGTCACCGAATAACATTACTCCTCCTACGGCATGTTTCCGTGATATATATACACTTCATTGGAAGGTTGTTATTAAAGAAATTGCAACTCCCATGTTTATTCATGAGTGGGGTCAAGGACCCGTCCAAGCTTCGTATTCTAATGGGATCGGGTCATTCCCCTCGGCAGGATTATGTATTTCACTCTTATGGGATCGAGTCGTTCGCCTCGGCAGGATTATGTATTTCAGTCTTATGGGATCGGGCCATTCGCCGCGGCAGGATTATGTATTTCACTCTTATGGGATCGGGCCGATCGCCTCGGCAAGATTTATGTACCACACTCCCATGGGAGCGGGCCGTTCTCCTCGGCAGTTTAATAAATGTATCTATGGTTTGTGCCGTTCGACCCTCGGCAGTGCACAGTTTAAATATTTATGTTGGATCGGGGCGTACGCTTCGGCATTTTCTATATCATATCCTCATGGAATCGTGCGTAATATTTGGCAAGAAGCTAGTATATCTGCGAGTTTTCCCAATTTGAGTTATGATAATCCATCTGATGAGATCCACTATATCTATATATATGCTCCGGTTAAGGAGGGAATTTCTAACGGAGAGCTTGAGTTCCTCGTAAAGTGGGGGGATTTGTACCCAGTGATTTATACTTGTTTATCTTATTTATTTGCTCTGCCTCATATTTACTTAACTCTTTACTGTACCTGATGTTATTGGACCACTAGTGAGTGTCGATGTCGGCCCCTCGTCACTACTCCTCTGGGGTTAGGCTAGATACTTACTGGGTGCACGTTGATTACGTACTCATACTACACTTGCTGCACATTTTTGTACATGTACATATGTGACTAGTGGCCTTATGAGAGAAGAAACGTGTATGCATGCAGGGACTTACGTGAGCTGCATTCCATATTACGACCCGTAGCCGGAAGAGTCTCCTTATGAGTATTTATATTTCTCCTGCCCAAATTTGTATTCCGGACAGATGCTGTATTTTATTTTACATTCCTTGTTGATGCTCATGCACTTGTGACACCGGATTTTGGGGTGATTATGAGTTGTTCTGTATTGCAATTGTTAAAAATATAATTATTTACACTGTGAATTCCATCTTTTACTATTTAATTGAAGGAAAATATGACTTCAAAGATATTAAAATGAGAACCAAATTAAGTATTTATTTTTGGCTTGTTTGATAGCGGTGGCCGGCACCATCACGACCTTTAATGGATTTTGGGTCGTGACAACATGGTATCAGAGCGCTAGATTCACTTAGGTCTCACGAGTCATGAGAGAGTGTAGTAGAGTCTTGCGGATCGGTACGGAGACATCTGTACTTATCTTCGAGAGGCTACAAGGCTGTTAGGAGCAGTTCCCTTCTTGATTCCTCATCGTGCGAATTGATTCTTTTGAGGCTTGTACCTTTATTTCTTTCCTATTCAATCTTATGCGACGTGAAGCGCTTGTTATAGATTGGGAATCGAGTAATTGGCATAGTACTACAGAGGTGGTGCAGGATGTCTCTGCATGCGTGTTTGATTGGGCTATTACCGTCGCCTTATGGAAGGTCGTCCTGTCATTTCAGCTCAGCATCAGTATTTCCTATGGTTTTAAGATTTGGCATTGATTGTTATGATGATTCATGCGTTGTTATCGCACCATGTTTGTGTAATGGTAAGATGCCTGTCTATGCGTCGAGGAAGTGAATGACTTGAAGGGAGATTTTACTAAGTGCATGATTGAGAGGCTCAGTGTTTCATTTCCAGCGGAGGAAAGGCAATCAAACTATGAGTGTTTGGGTTGATGGAGTAACGAGACTTGGTATTTTGAGCGTGGTAGAGTTCTCAATTGTGATGTGGTGTCATCGCCCTTGTTAAACGCATTATGGTTCGCTGATGTTATGGTCTTCTTCAATTCGCCTTTGGGGCAGGGTATTGTGGAATAGTGTTGGGGAAGCGGCTGTTAGAGATCGCGGTGTCCAGTGGTTCAGGATCGAATCGGTGTTCCTAGTGTTGATGGTTCGAGAAGGATAATCTTCAGAGAGGCTTTAAAGTTGGTAGCGATTTATTGGTTCAAGTGCTACAGAGACCGATTTTGCTTTAAGGCAACAACTGGGCAGCGGAGGATGAGGAAGGACATGTGAAATGTGTCTTGTGGTGGTTGAATTTCTGGGAGGCTAAGTGTGATAAGCAGAAGTCGAGTAGTTGCTTAAAGGAGAGGGTTTGACCAAAGTGGAAGAATGGCAGAGTATCATATGGGTTTTGTGGTAGGGATAGCTACATGCAGTGGGGAAAGTTTAGAGTGATTTAGGATTTATGGTGGACAGTGACTGGGTCTACGGACTAATTTGGAATATTGGCTGCTATACTGAGGAAGGCTGGATACGACAGAAAGGAGTTACTTGATATGATTAGGGATGCAACATGACCTCAGATTTGAAATGTATCATCGCACCATTAGTTGATGTCAATGGGTAGTGAACAAACTTCTACAGCTGGTGAATGAGCACGGGATTAGGATGGTTTACTGATTTCGTGGTCTTGACGGAGCTTCTACGAAGAATTCTACTGGCTATCCAGTAAGAGGTCAAATATGTGAATGTGGCTAGTGATTCAGAATGTTCACGAAATGTTTAACAGGAGGATTTCGAGAAATTTAGCAGGTCGATTGTGCAGGCTCATGTCTATGAGGAAGGAGGAATATTGGTGGGTCCCAGGGGTTATGTAATTGTAGCTTCAAGATAAGTGCGGTGCCTAAGAATTTCGAATTCGTAGTATGGTTAAGTATCGAGCTTTTGCAATGGTTTATGAAAGGGGCTTGGAGTGTTCTACGTTATCTTCGGTCTGCAGTGTGGCATTGGAGGAATGGGATAAAATAACTTCGGATTAATAGAGGGATTTTTAGAATGGGCGTACCAGTTGAAGATGTAAATACGCGCATAAGAAGGGTATGAGATGGTTCGTGGGTTCTGGAGAAAATATGGTCTCGTGGATTGGGTCACTTGGGATGAGTGTTGTTGGGTTTCGTTACGTTAATGAATGGAACTATTATTATTTCTAAGGCAAGTTAAGAATAAATTGGAAGTTGAGGATCAAGGTTGCAGTTGATGTCGACAAGAATGTCAAGAGCTCGGATGAACAAGGAAGAATTCTGATGTTTAGAGTAAGCTGGTGTTGTCTTTAGCGTCACCTGAGATCGGTGTCATGTGGAAGACGCTTGGTGTATTGACTTGCATATTTTTGACTCACTCTACAGAATTAGAACGACTGGTGGTATAAATGTGCGGACCTTGCTACCTGAGCGGAATGGTCGTGGGAGCATGCCCTACGTTGAGATTTGTATAAGTGTGACATGTCAGTCACTTGATTGTTAAAGATTGAGACCGAATGTGGAGGTCATGGTAATATCGCAAGTGCGAGAGTTTATGTCTGAGAGGCATTCTATTCCTTGGGTTGTGGACCATGTGAGTTCGTTACGGATTTGACGGTTGTTCTTATGAGTGGTGAATAGGTCATTTTGGGTCCTTGAAGGGTTATTAGCCCAGTGCGGTACGATTAGAATCGGCTTGAGGTACGTGGATGGATCTAAATGTGAATGTGGGCTCTATATCAGGCTGGATGTGTTCATTTCAGCATAGCGTTGTTTTCGGAGGGGTCTTCGGGCCTTGGATGATATTTCTATTGTCGGCCCTTCTGTGTATTTCTATATTATGCGAGGTGGGTTGTGAGGTGATTTGATTATTCGCACTTGTATTGAGATCCCATGTAATTGGTGGTGTTGTGAGAGCAGGATGGCTCTCGGGATACGGGTCATTTATTGCATCGTAGTTGTGCTTGAGTTTCGTAGCGTACAACGCTATCTGTCTCCCCAGGATTTGTATTATGCACTTCGCGTGTTTGTGGTTGATATTCGAGTATTTTGTAGTTATGAGCATTTTAGCTCGGTAAGTATTTTCTTATAGATTATTATGTGTGGATCGGGTGACACGCCGCCACGGGTATCATGCGTAATATTTGGCAAGAAGCCAATGTATCTGCGAGTTTTTGCGATTTGAGTTATAACAATCCATCTGATGAGATCCACTATATCTATATATATGCTCCGATTAAGGAGAGAATTTCTAATGGAGAGCTTAAGTTCGTCGTAAAGAGGGGGGATCTGTACCACGTAATTTATACTTGTCCATCTCATTTATTTACTCTGTCTCATATTTACTAACCTCTTTACTGTATCTGATGTTATTGGACCACTAGTGAGTGTCGATGTCGATCCCTCGTCATTACTCCTCCGGGTTTAGGCTAGATACTTACTGGGTACACGTTGATTACGTACTCATACTACACTTGCTGCACATTGTTGTGCAGGTACATATGTGACTAGTGGCCTTGTGAGAGCAGAGGCGTGCATGCATGCGGGGACTTATGTGAGCTGCATTCCATATTACGACCCGCAGCCGGCAGAGTCTCCTTCAGAGTATTTATATTTCTCCTGTCCAAATTTGTAATCCTGAAAGATGTTGTATTTTATTTTACATTCCTAATTGATACTCATGCACTTGTGACACCGGGTTTTGGGGTGATTATGGGTTGTTCTGTATTGAAATTGTTAAGAATAGTATTATTTACACTGTGAATTCCATCTTTTACTATTTAATTGAAGGAAAATATAATTTCAAATATATTAAAATGAGAACCAAATATTTTTGGCTTGCCTGACACCGGTGTCCGACGCCATCACAACTTTTAATGGATTTTGGATCGTGGCAGTCTTGTTACTGAGTTATAACATACCATACTAACAATTAGATTATGCACTTTGTAACAATAGACCTATTTGCATAAGTTAAAATTATGTAGTCATAACTTTGAGCTGATAATGAAAAGATATGTTATATAGTGACAACTTTGCGCTGATAATGCAAAGGTTATAAGGCTAAAGAATGATGAGGTGATTGTTACAATCTTCAACCTATGACATTATTCACAAAAATGCTTACTATAAAATTAGATGATCCATTTGCAAAAACTTTTGTCCGGTAAATAATGCAAAAACATCCACTTGCGATAGTTAATAGGTATATAACGCACAAAGAGAAAGTGACATGGCAAAGCGCTGCCTGTCGTAATGCCCTGCTTACCGGTCAAGACCAGTAACATATTACATTCATTTTTTCTTTGTCAGCATGGCTAAAGTAGCTTAAGATGATATGTCTATACTAAATGATTCAAACCTAGTCCTAAGTGAACATACTTTAAACTTTTTGCACCACACCATACTTCTAATGCTTTTAAAATATTTCCAGGTAAAAAACATCCAAGGCATGCTTGCTCACAGATGCATGGCTTTAACTGGACCATAAAACATGTTGGACAGTAACACTCTTAATATTCATTCAAAGCACCCACAAGAGAGAATGACATAGCTAGGCATGAAAAGTTTAGCTATAGTATTATAAAATATGACTCAGAGTTCAGCTAAGACAACTGCTAGGTGCAGAAAATAGGCACTTGATGATTTATTCTGGATCAAGCACTAGGGGAAAAAAAGATAAAGCTCCTGAAATTTCAGAAAATAAGTTAGCCAAGCAAGTAATGAACATAACATTATGAATTAAAGGAATGTTAGTATAAAGAAATCAATTAACATCTTATGATGCATTCAATTCTTATGAGAAAAAATAGAATATAAAAAGGTCATTTAGTTATATGATAAATCAATAAAACAATACTGAAGTTCTTAGAGAATGATACTGAGCAAATGATAGGCTATTTACATGTTTACCTGGAGTTAGATTTATGCATTTTCGCCTCTTATGAACACTGGATAGTGCTGATGTAACGACACGACCGATCGTTTCGAGAGTTGTAGCCCCGTCCCCCCATTTACTACTTCTTTTGTGCTTTATAACTGTTATATGACTTATCAAGTTAGTTGGTTCGGGTTCGGAGAGATTTCGGAATGAATTGAGACACTTAGTCTCATAATGGAAAGCTTAAGTTGGAAAAGTTGATCGGATATTCACTAATGGGTAAATGACCATGGATTTGTATTTTGATTGTTTCGTTAGCTGCGTTAGGTGATTTTGGACTTAGGAACGTGTTCGGATTATGATTTGGAGGTCTGTAGTTGAATTAGGCTTGAAATGACGAAAGTTGAATTTTTGGGAAGTTTGACCGGGAGTGGACTTTTTGACATCGGGGTCGAATTCCGATTTCGGAAGTTGGAGTAGGTCCGTGGTGTCATTTTGACTTGTGTGTAAAATTTAGTGTCAATCTGATGTGATTTGATAGGTTTCGGCATCATTTGTAGAAATTGGGAGTTTAAAGTTCATTAGGCTTGAATCTATGTGTGATTCGTGTTTGTGATGTTGTTCGAGATGGTTTGAAGGCTCCGCTAAGTTCGTATGATGTTTTAGAACTAGATTGTATGTTTTGTTGAGGTCCCAGGGGCCTCGGGCGAGTTTTGGATGGTTAGTGGATCATTTTTGGACTTGGCAATGGCTGAAGACTATTTGTGTTTGCTGTTACTGGTTTCCTCTTGTGCGTTCGCGAGGAAGGCTTCGCGTTCGCGAACTGTATCTGCAGGTTGATGAGGAATTGCTTTTTGCGTTCACGAAGAGGGGGTCGCATTCGCAAAAGTTTGGGCAGTGTGTGCATCGCGAACGCGAGAAGGGTCACGCGTTCGTGAAGAAGAGAGGAGGCAATTGGGACCCCACGCATTTGTTCTACGCGTTCGCGGAAGGGTAGTCGCGTTCGCGAAGTGAGGGGTCAGCGAAGCATCGCGTTCATGAGTGGTTGAATGCGTTCGCGAAGGAGGTTTTGGGCAGCAGACGAAATTGTGCTACACGAACGTGAGGCAATGGTCGCGTTCGCAATGAAAGCGTAACTGGGCAGATTATAAGTTTCAAAAATGAGGGTTTCGAGTTCATATCACAAAGTTGATTTGGGAGCTCGGTAGAAGATGATTTTTGGAGGGATTTTCACGTGGGTGTTTGGTGTAAGTGATTCCTATCTAGTTTTGGTTAATTTCCATGATTATGCTTATTCTATCATTAAATTTGTCATTTGGGGTGAAAATTTTAGGAAAATGAAGAAGAGTTCTTGTGCTAGATTTTTGAGGTTTTGAATGGAATTTTGTTATAGGATTTGAGTAAATTTGATATGGTTAGACTCGGAGTTGAATGGGCTTTCGGGTTTGGTGATATTTGTTGGATTCCGAGACATGGGCTCGGGGACCGGTTTTGTGCCGATTTCAGTTTTTTGAGTTATAACTTCGTAATTTCTGGTAGAATTGATTATTTAGCCCATATTGATTGTATCGTACTGTTGTGGCTAGATTCGAGGTATTTGGAGGCCGATTTGCGAGGCAAAGGCGTATTGGAGTAGAGTTTTGCTCAGATTGAGGTAAGTAACACTTCTAAACTTGGCTCTGAGGGTTCGAAACCCCGAAATATGTGTTATATGATTGGTGTTGAGGTGACGCACATGCAAAGTGACGGGCATGCGAGCGTGCACCGTGAGAATTGTGGCCTGGTTGATTCCATGGCACTGTATAGTGGACATATCTTGTTGATGTCCGTGTTTTCATCATGTGATAAAGTAATTAAGCTGTTAAACATGCTAGAGATCATGTCTAGGCTATATGCCGGTACTGTTGGGACTCGTAGTGGCCGTTTCTTGTTGCTATCTTACCGATTTCATTGATATTTCGTACTCAGTCATATTCATTCATTTTACATCATATTTCAGGCTCTATTGTTATTTATTGATGCATTATATCATTGTTTTCTGGCTAGTTTCATTGACATTGCGAGCCCGTGAGATAGACTGGAGAGATTGATGACTGAGTGAGGCCGAGGGCCTGACTATGAGTGACATTTATGGGATCGAGCTGCACGTTGCAGCGATTATACCAATTTATGATAGCGCCTAGGATGAAGGAGCCCCTCCGGAGTCTGCACACACCCCAAGGAGCGCGATTGATTATATTGAGGGATGGATCTTCCCTAAATATGGATCTTGTCTGAAGCATTATATACCTGGGGATGGATCTTCCCCACGGGCCAGATTGGCCCTACTCGGTACTGGGTGACTGATGATGAGTCAATGTATATATTCTGGGATGGATCTTTCATGGGCCGAATTGGCCATATACAGTACTGAGTGATTGAGCAATTGAGAGTGTGAGCACATGAGGCTATCAGCATGGTGTATCACATATAACATATGCATTGGCATGTAGAAGTAGAGAAGTTATATTCTTCTTATCATTCAAATTTGATCTATTTTACTATTTACGTTTATCTGTTAAACTTGAAAGCATGCCTACGTTTCTGCATTGTTATTTCTATATTGAATTATGCCGGTTGAGTTCGTCACTACTTTCAGTCCAAAGTTTGGATTTGCTACTTACTGAGTTCGTTGTACTCACGCTACACCCTGCACTTCGTGTGCAGATCCAGGTGCTTCCGGTCATGGCGGCTGCTGAGTGTGTAGTCAGGATCTCAGGAGACTATCGAGGTAGTTGCATGACGTTTGCTTACCTTGACCCTCTTCGTTATCTTTACTTGTATTTCAGTTTTTACTCTTTAGACACTGTATTAGACTATCTTCCGTTGTAGATGCTCATGTACTCGGTGACATCCCGGTTTTGGGAGAGATTGTATTGGGTTGCGTATTTATTTCTGTTTTCAAAGGTTTTCCTTAAATATTAACCGATTCCGTATTTTATGTTTCAAAGCTTTTGGTTATGTTGGAATAGTTGAATAATTGGCTTGCCTAGTTCCACGATAGGCGTCATCACGACTGTTGGTTTTGGGTCGTGACAAGTTGATATTAGAGCCTAGGTTACATAGGTTTCACGAGTCATGAGCTAGTTTAGTAGAGTCTTGCGGATCGGTACAGAGACGTCTGTACTTATCTTCGATAGGTTATCGAACCCTGTATTTCAAATTCTTGTATTCTTGTCGTGCGGATTTGTTGATTCCGGTAACTAAATTTATGTTATTCTATTCTCTCACAGATGGTGAGTACACATACTACTGGGCAGGAGGAACAACCACCAGTACCACCAACTAGGGCCGCGAGAGGTCGAGGTCGCGGTAGAGGCCGTGGTAGGGGCAGGGGTGCAGCTTGTACAGCAGCTAGGGCAGCACCTACGGACCCACCAGTCGCTCTACCTTAGGAGCAGGTACCAGATACAGTTGAGCCAGTGGGGCCATCTCAGGCACCAGTTGTGCCCATCTTGATTCTTGGCCTTCAGGAGGCCTTAGCTCAGATTCTGACCGTGTGTACATGTCTTGCTCAGGCAGTCTCTGTTCCGGTCGCAGTAGCCACTTCTCAGGTCAGGGGAGGTACTCAGACTCCCGCCGCCCGCACACCCAAGCAGGTGATGCAGGGACTCTAGACCCCAGAGGCACTACCAGCCCAGCCGGCTGCAGCTGCTCAGGACGCCGTAGTTCCCGTTATTGCTGATGATGAGCAGAGGAGACTTGAGAGATTTGGGAGACTTCAACCTCCATCATTTAGCGGTGCTGAGTCAGAGGATGCTCAGGGCTTTCTTGATAAGTGTGAGCGGATGCTTCGGACAGCGTGTATTCTGGAGACCAGTAGGGACTCATTTACTACTTTTTAGTTTTTTGGGGTTGCCTTCAGATAGTGGGAGGCTTATGAGAGGCACAGGCCGGTCGGTGCAGCACCACTTACATGGTAGGAGTTCTCCGTTCTCTTCATGGAGAAGTTCATGCCGCAGTCTCGTAGAGAGGAGCTACGTAGACAGTTTGAGCAGCTTCGTCAGGATGGCATGTCTGTGATGCAGTACGAGATGAGGTTTTCTGAGTTGGATCGTCACGCAGTTTGGTTGGTTCCCACTGATAGGGAGAGGATCAGGAGGTTCATTAATGACCTCACATATCAGCTGCGGTTGCTTATGACTAGGGAGATGCTATCTGGTGCTACTGTTGATGAGGTTGTCGATATTGCTCGGTAGATAGAGATGGTCCGCAGCCAGGAGCGGGTTGGTTCGAGCCGGGGGAGGCTAGGCTATTGGGTACTGACTTGGTTCAAGATGCATTAGACAAGGTTAAATTGATTCAGGAGTGTCTTCGCACGACGCATTCCAGACAGAAGAGTTATGTCGATAGGAAGGTCAGTGATGTTGCTTACATGGTTGGGGAGAAGGTCCTGCTGAATGTTTCACCCATGAAAGGTGTAGTGTTATGAGGTTTGGAAAGAAGGGGCAGTTGAGCCCTCGGTACATTGGGCCATTTGAGGTGCTTCGGATGATTGGGGAGGTGGCTTACGAGCTTGCCTTGCCACCTAGTTTGTCGGGTGTGCATCCAGTGTTTCATGTTTCTATGCTCTGAAAGTATGTTGGCGATCCGTCTCATGTTTTGGATTTCAGAACTGTTCAATTGGATGGTGGTTTGACTTACGATGTGGAGCCGGTGGCCATTTTGGATTGGCAAGTTCGAAAGTTGAGGTCACGGGATATAGCTTCAGTGAAGGTGCAATGAAGAGGTCAGCCCGTAGAGGAGGCTACTTGGGAGACTGAGCGGGATTCATACCCTCAGAATCAAGTTAGAAGTATTACTTACCTTAAACTGTGTACTTCTTTACTCCGACATGCCTTTGCCTCATGAATTGGCCTCCAAACGTCTCGAATCTAGCCATGAATAATTCCTTTAAGTTAATAAAAATGATAGAAATTAATTTCATAAGAAAATATAAACTTTCCAACAACATTTGATATTTCACCCAAAAATTGCCCATGGGGCCCACATCCCGGAACCCGACAAAAGTTACAAAATCCAAAGCCCATTCAACCACGAGTCTAACTATACTAATTTTACCAAAATCCGACCTCAACTCGACCTCCAAACCCCCAAATCATACTTTCAAATCCCTAGGTTCAAATTCCGATTTACACCTCCAAAACACGTAATCTAGTCAGATTATTCGATGATAATTCAATATTATGGAGTAGAAATGATCACAAGTGACTTATCTCAAGATTCCCCGTGATTTCTTGCTCAACAATCGCCAAAACCCGAGCTCAAAATGTCACAAATGACAAAAATGTCGGAACTCCTCTGTTTTGTACACTGCCCAGGATTTCCGCACCTGTGACCCCCTATCCGCACCTGCGAAACCACTTCCGAGGTGAAATTTCTGCTTCTGCGGAAGCCACTTGGTTTCCCAAACTCCGCACCAGAAGACAGAAATTTTTCCAGTTTTCTTCTAAGTCTGAATTTTATCTGTTAACCATCCGAAACTCACCCGAGGCCCCCGGGACCTCAACCAAATATACCAACAAGTCCTAAAACATCATACGAACTTAGTCGAGTCTTCTAATCACATCCAACAACACTAAAAACACGAATCACACATAGATTCAAGCCTAATGAACTTTGAAACTTCCAATTTCTACAAATGACATCGGAACCTATCAAATCACGTCCGATTGACCTCAAATTTTGCACACGAGTCATAAATGACATAACAAAGCTGTTCTAATTTCCTGAAATGGATTTTGACTCCGATATCAAAAGTCAACCCCCCGGTCAAACTTCCCAAAAATTCAACTTTCGGCATTTTCAGTCTAATTCCACTACGGACCTCCAAATAATTTTCTGGACATGCTCCTAAGTCCAAAATCACCATACGGAGCTGTTGGAATTATCAGAATTCAAATCCGATGCCTTTTATACATAGGTCCACATCCGGTCAACTTTTCTAACTTAAATTTTCAATAATGAGACTAAGTGTCTCATTTCATTCTGAACTCCTTCCGGACCCGAACCAACTAATCCGATAAGTCATAAATCAATTGTAAGGCATAAATTGAGCAGTAAATTAGGGAACAGGGCCATAATACTCCAAACGACCGGCCGGGTCATTACATTCTCCCCCACTTATACATTCGTTCGTACTCGAACGTGCCAAGAGTTGTTTCCAAACCACCAAATCACTATCCCATCTTATCACGCACGTACCCGGGGGTGATCCCACGTCACCCTATTCCACATAGGCCTAACAACACAATACAATTGAAAATCCTTAATTTAATCTTAGCCCAAAAACCTTGGAAATTCAATTCCCAACCTTTCATAATTTCTTTTCAAGACACGAATCTTACATTTACACACTGTATGAGTTTGAACAAACTGTATCAAGCCATAACCATAACCACAGATATAATCAACTAACATATTACACAACTCGCATGCTTGTAGCACCATTGCTGATCATAGTGACTACTCCAAAACCAACCACATACTAGTATTAAACCCATATCGAACCTAACCTCATCCCAAAAACTTCGTACATTGTTGATAATAAAAGGAAAATGCGAAATTTCATGACCACTTACTAGACCAACAAATCACGGAGCTCTCTCGCCCCAACCAGAACCATTATCACTTTTTGACCGACTTTCAATATTATACTCCCGAATATACCGAAATCAAACCTGATAGTACCCATTCTAGTTCCAATGACCTTGTATTACTAAACACAATTGTTCCGTAGACATGTCGTACCAATATAATTCAGAGCCACAATTGTGATGCTAAAATCTCATTATATATAGTAGAACCAAGACACACAAATTTAATAACAGCAACCAGCTCTTCTAGAGCTCACATTAACATCACTCGCACGGATAACTCACGTGCTATAGTATCAATATCTGAACCCGCACGGACAACTCTTGTGCTAATAATATCATTATATGAATCCTCACGGAAAACTCACGTACCAATAACATAATCTGCCTGGCACAGTCACAAGACTTTAATTCAAGCATAACATACGGGAGCAATCAAATAAGTACACATGAACCATCGTAACTGATCACAACTCTAGCACTCGCATGGCTATCACATCCTTCATGCACGATCATCCAACTAGGAATATTCCCATAATTCCTCCGTGCCATATAACACTAATTTGATTATCAGCAGTTTATCAACCAGGTGAGTACTGCGACCAATGAACATCCGTAAGTCAAAACACAATGCGCCTTTTGAAATGCGCACCCTTCTCAGGGATTACCGATCAGTTATAACATTCATCTAATTATCTGAAATTGATCATTCCATCCAGAATTCATGATCTTCCTTTCAAGAATGAACTGCCACCTCGTACATATAAATCTAAATCTCGCACAACACACCACATCTATCATGCCATCATGTGATAAGCACAAGAATCTCATTATCATTTTTGAGTCACCAATAATTTACATACCCTATTAGTTAGAAACCTTTCTCTTGCTTCTTTCCAGGAGGAAGCCACAATACACAACATGTTTCCCACACTAGTAGGAAATACCCGGCTCAAACCATAGTAGAAACCATCAAAAACACTTTGCAATCCATTTGCACATAACTAAACTATCATAACTGAATTTCTCTAACTCGACCAAACCACTTAGGTCACCAAAACCCAAGAATATTGCCACCAAACATCTGTAGAGTCTCACCACATCATAATTACCCATATAAATACCACAACTAAAACACCCACTTTGAAAATACCTTATTTTAGTCTAAGGCCGTTTCATTCACCTTCGTGACACCGAAATATAAAATCCATAATGATATACAAAAATACCACAAGTTTCGAACCCATCTAACTTAAATCTCAAATTTTAGCCATAAACAAATCCGCCAAAAATTCTCAATTGTTACATATTAATCTCGAATCCATTAGAACTTTCTCGAGAGTCACCCCCTTTGCTCAAATCCACATGACACTGCCCAAATGGGCCAAAAGACACGTGCCCCATCAGCACAACAACACTCACAGAAGTAACTCTATTTTAATACCACCTATCAAATTCATACTCCGTGCGCACTACATCATTCACAAATAACAACTCACTCATCCAACGATTTTCAAATACTCATAAAGCGCAATATAACTCGTATCCAGAAATTTTCTCACTCGAGTCATTCTCGAACTCCACCTCTGCAAGTCATCTCTGATTCCCAAGTATACTTCAGACCAAACAAAAATATTTGACACATAACCATGAATTGAATTGTCAATAGCAGAGTCCCCCACTTGGCTCAAAGCTATAGATTAAAATATTTGATAACTCACAATACCCATGCTTTATTACTTCCTTAATACCGCAGTCAGTTCAACGAAAATTCTTCTCAAGCTCAAGACACACCAACCATAAAATACCCTAATCATCCGCTAATCTCGCATTCATTCTCTTAACAATCAAGTCAACTTTCTCAACCAGATTCAAATTCAAGTCTCAACATATATGCCCCGCTGGTAGAAAAGAAACTCTCTATTCGCATCATAAGGAACACACCTATATAGATTACTCCACAGGAGATAACCTACATGCTTAGTCTCAAATTGGCATCTTGTTATACCCTTTCGCAGCCACAATTACTATGAAATCACTTAATCTTTCTGAGTCCAAACTCATTAACCAGACACGAGAATTTAATTTTCCCCAAAGTTTAACAACATGTAATATCTTTCAAAACATTCACACTCGACATTGTACGTCACATCAAAACGAAAATAAAGCACCCAATGGCCTTTCTTCACATTTCAAGGAAACACTTCTCGTCACATTCAAATTGTCTTAACACATCCCGCAGTTACATCATACTCATCACAAAGCCATTCTACCGCTCATCGAGTCATAAATTTCACTCGTAGGGACATCACCGGACATATGAGCCCAAATGTACATGTTACAATTGAAGCTATCGAGCCTAAGATGCGGTCTAAACCTGACCTCAAATCCTCCAGACTGGCCCATCACCAAAACACATAAAACACATCTTGAACAGCGTTCATGGAATCACAAGCCGACGATGCACAACTGATATCGAGCGCTCATATGCGCATACGAAATATGTGGAAGGAATTCAAAGAGTTATCTTTCAAGCTGAATCAATTCCGTACGATAGAATACAAGAAAGTAAAATTTTTCTAAGGGTTCGGCAGCCTTTCGAAGATAAGTACAGACGTCTCCGTATCGATCCGCAAGACTCTACTAAACCTACTCATGACTCGTGAGATCTATGTTACCTAGAGCTCTGATACAAACTTGTCACGATCCAAAATCTCACCTGTCGTGATGGAGCCTATCTCAATACTAGGCAAGCCAAAAATTTCAATAATCCACCATATCTTTGAAATTTGAAAATAAAATAATTAAATTCAGTGGAAGAAATCTCACAATTTCAAATATAACACTCCCAAAACCCGGTGTCACTGAGTACAAGAGCATCTAATATGAATACAATGTTTGACTAATAAAAACCATTGTCTGAAAATATAGAACAGTACAATAACTGAAGGAAAGAGAGACAAGCTCAGCAGACGCCAAGCAGTTACCCTGATAGTCTCCAACTAATAGTACTCTGAAATCTAATAATCTCCGTGTCCGAAAGCACCTGGATCTGCACACGAGGTGCATAGTGTAGTATGAGTACAACTAACTTAATAAGTAACAAGACTAACCTCTGGCTGAAAGAAATGATGAGCTCCGAAGGTACAGTCCAGTAAAAATAATGATACAGAAATGTAGGCATGCTTTCAAGTTCAACATTTTATACTCAGTACAAGTGAAATAGATCAATACTGCATGATATGAGGCATATGACATCTCAGTAGAAAGACCTCATGTAATTACTGGTCACAAATTTTTCGGTCACTCGGTACCGTTTATGGCCAATCTAGCCCAGGAGTGATCCAACCCGTATATAAATACACATGGACTGACAGTCAGTCACCCAGTACCGTATAAGGCCAATCCAACCCTGGGATAATTTATCCCTAAATATAAATGATACTGACACGATCCATGTCCAGATAACTCATTACAATACAAATAAGTAAGGTAAGTCCATGCCACGGGAAAATCCATCCCAAATATATATATAAGCATTAAGTAAGGCAAGTCCATGCCCTGGGAAGTCCATCCCAAATATCGATGATCATGTACGCTCACTGGGGGTGTGTACAGACTCCGGAGGGGCTCCTTCAGCCCAAGCGTAATACAAAATCAATATGGCCTACTGCAGGCGGGCAGTCCCAATCCGTATAATAACAAAGCCTATAAGGCCTGCTGCAGGCGGGCAACCCCGATCCATAAAATAGTAAAGCCAATAAGGCTTGCTGCAGGCGGGCAACCCCGATCCATTTAATAATAACATATATAAATCCAAATAGCACGCTGCATTGCGCAACTCAATCCCATAACTATCCTCACAATGGACAATTATTACTGAGTGTGAAATGTATATTTTAGAATAATTAATTCAATAACATCACAACCCCATGGGTCCTAAAATATCGGCATGTAGCCTAAACACGATCTTTATTACAAACCTCAACTTAATTCCTCTAACACGTGCCACATGTTCAGATAATAACATGATTCTTTAATTTTACAACTTTATAGGATTTATTCAAGACACAATTTCCGTGGTGCACGTCTACATGTTCGTCACCTATCGTGTGTGTCACCTTCAACAATTCATATCATACCAAATTCGGGGATTCATACCCTCAGAACCAAGTTAGAAGTATTACTTACCTCAAACCGTATACTTCTTTACTCCGGTATGCCTTTGCCTCATGAATTGGCCTCCAAATGCCTCGAATCTAGCCACAAATAATTCGTTTCAGTCAATAAAAATGATAGGAATTAATTCCATAAGAAAATACAAATTTTCCATCAACATTCGAAAATTCACCCAAATATTGCCCGTGGAGCCCATGTCTCGGAACCCGATAAAAGTTATTAAATCTGAAAGTCCATTAAACCACGAGTCTAACCATACTAATTTTACCAAAATCCGACCTCAACTCGACCTCCAAACCCCCAAATCTTACTTTCAAATCCCTAGGTTGAAATTTCGATTTACACCTCAAAAATACGTAATCTGGTAGGATTATTCGATGATAATTCAATATTATGGAGTAGAAATGATCACAAGTGACTTATCTCAAGATTCCCCGTGATTTCTTGCTCAAAATGTCAAAAATGACAAAAATGTCGGAACTCCTCTGTTTTGTACACTGCCCAGGATTTTCGCACCTGTGACCCCCTATACACACCTACGAAACCGCTTCCGCGGTGAAATTTCTGCTTCTGCGGAAGCCACTTGGTTTCCCAAACTCCGCACCAGAAGACAGAAATTTTTTCAGTTTTCTTCTAAGTCCGAATTTGATCTGTTAACCATCCGAAATTCACCTGAGACCCCCGAGACCTCAACCAAATATACCAACAAGTCCTAAAATATCATACGAACTTAGACGAGTCTTCAAATCACATCCAACAACACTAAACATATGAATGACATATAGATTCAAGCCTAATGAACTTTAAAACTTCCAATTTCTACAAATGACACCGGAACCTATCAAATCACGTCCGATTGACCTCAAATTTTGCACACGAGTCATAAATGACATAACGAAGCTATTTTAATTTCCAGAAATGGATTTTGACTCTGATATCAAAAGTCAACCCCCGGTCAAACTTTTCAAAAATTCATCTTTCGGCATTTCAAGCCTAATTCCACTACAGACCTTCAAATAATTTTTCGGACACGCTCCTAAGTCCAAAATTACCATACGGAGCTATTGGAATTATTAGAAATTAAAATCCGAGGTCTTTTACACATAGATCCATATCCGGTCAACTTTTTTAACTTAAATTTTCAATAATGAGACTAAATATCTCATTTCATTCTGAACTCCTTTCGGACCCGAACCAACTAACCCGATAAGTAATAAATCAATTGTAAGGCATAAATTGAGTAGTAAATTGGGGAACGGGACCGTAATACTCAAAACGACTGGTCGGGTCATTACACAGACACATGGTAGTCTCACTATCAAAAAATACATAAATAGCTGGCATAGGTTGTGGCCACAACGTTATATCTAATAACATGTTCCTCAACCATTCTGGTTCTTTCCCAGCAGCTGCTAGTGCTATGGATTCAGATTATATAGTAAAATGAGAAATACAAGTTTGTTTCTTAGATGCCCAACTAATGGAACCACCTCCCAGAGTAAATATCCATCATGAAGTGGATTTATTATCATTAACACTAGTTATCAAACTTGCATCAGAATATCCTTCTAAAACAGTAGGAAAACCATTATAGCAAATGCCCAAATGTTTAGTATAATTTAAATAACCAAGTACTCTAGTTATTGCTTTCTAATAATCATTACTTGGATTACTAGTAAACCTTGAAAGCTTACAAACAACAAATGCTAATTGGAATACTGCTCTTTGAGTGTTCTCAGTTAGTTTGATACTAGAGTCATAAGGAGTATTGAACTCCTTTATGCCTAAATAATTGAACTTAGTAAGGATTTTATCAATATAATATGATTGTGATAAAGTCATTCTTTTGTTATCTCTTTTGACCTTTATGCCCCAAATAGTATCTACTTCATTTAAGTTTTTCATTCTAACTACTAAAGTTAGATACTTCTTGGTTTTAGAAGTACCAAGCATATTTGTACCAAATATAAGCATATGATCAACATATAGACAAAAGATAACTCCGTATTCTTTTGTGAACTTGGAATAAATACATTTGTCAACATGATTATGTATGTATCCATTTGATAGTACTACACTGTCAAATCTTTCATGCCATTGTTTAGGTGCTTGTTTTAAACCATAAAGAGATTTTATCAACTTACAAACTTTCTTCTCATTTCCTGGAAGAACAAATCCTTCAAGTTGTTGCATATCAATCTCTTCACTAAGGTTTTCATTTAAGAAGGCCGTTTTAACATCCATTTGATGCACATACAAGTTATATATAGAATATAATGATAAAAGTACTCTAATGGATGTTATTCTTACTACAAGAGCATATATATCAAAATAATCTATGCCTTTCTTTTTGAGTGAAACCTTTTGCAACTAATCTTGCCTTGAAGGTTTGGATAGAACCATCTGTATTATACTTTCTTCTAAAGACCTATTTGCAATCTATGGGTTTTGATCCAGTTGGAAGATCAACTAAAACCCAAGTATTATTGGACATTATAAAATCTATTTTGTCATTAATATCCTCCTTCCAAAAGGCAGCATCTCTAGAGGCCATAACCTCTTTAAATATTTTCGGGTCTTCTTCAACATTTAATAAGGTAGGAATTTGACTATAGACGTTTTTTCTATCACCTTCAACAAGAAAAAACTAAAGATTGTGAAGAGATAAAATCAAAACCAAGACACATTTTGTTCTTATTTTATGACTCTTTCTTGGTTCTATTTGAATATTATCACTTTTCTCTTTACTTGTAGTAGTTTCAGAATGTGATAATCTATATGCATTAACATCACTTTCATTTGGTTCAGTCACTTTCTCATCAATACTATCATGTATAAAACTATTTTCAATAAAATCAATATGAATGGATTCTATTATAACATTAGATTCTAGATCCAATAGTTTGTATGCCTTTGAATTTTGTGCATATCCAACGAAAATACTTTTGTTTCCTCTGGGACCAAGTTTGGTTCTTTAATGATCATGAACCTTGTAGAATGATATACACCCTACACTTTAAAATAATCTAAATTTGATTTTCTACCATTCCAAAGCTCATATGGTGAAACATGTATACTTTTTGAAGGCACCCTATTTAATATGAGACAAGCTATTAAAAGTGCTTCACCCCATAAATTATGTGGTAAATGTGCATTCATTAACATAGCATTAACTATATCAACTAAAGTTCTATTTTTTCTTTCAGCCAAACTATGTTATTGTGGTGTATAAGTGTCACGACCCCAATCTCCCTCTGTAGGATGTCGTGATGGCACCTAGTCTCTAAGACTAGGTAAGCCTAGCATACATAAAGAATTTAATGGAAATAGAAATAAAACTTCCAATTTAAAACACATAGCTATCATAAAAAGGACTCTGCAATACAACTGAACATAACACCCAAAATATGCTGATACCGAGTCACAGGCTCTACATGAGTATAGTGAAATATCCCTATATAACAGTATCTATAAAGGGAGAATAAAATAGAAACTAGATAGAGGGAGACTTTGAGGCATGCGAACGCCGGAAGGTATACCTTGAAGTTCCCATCCAAGCTCGACTCTCTGATGCCTAGGCTGGCATGAAATACCTAGATCTGCACAAGAAAATATGCAGAAACGTAGTATGAGTATACCACAATGGTACCCAGTAAGTATTAAACCTAACCTCGGTAGAGTAGTGACGAGGTCAGGTTAAGACGCCTACTGAAATAAATAAAGAAAACTAAACATGTATAGTATAGTATGATAATGAAAATAATGGAAGTGATGCAAGGAAGAAATATAATAAGAATAGCTACACAGAGACTAAGGCAATTAAGACATCACAGAAGAAATACATAATAAGCATGCCAAGGAAATGATGCAAACAAAACACAAGTGATGTGAACGAAAGGTATCAACAAGCATTACTACTGAGGTACCGCCTCGTAGTCTCATTTCACAAATCAAATCACAATTTTTTCTTATAGCACCATGGGTGTAACGACCCAACCGGTCATTTTGAGCTCTAGCACGTCATTCAGCGGTTTGAGGCCTTGAGTAGCTTCACTTCAGGTATTATGACATGCACGTGTGGTCTGAATTGAATTTCGGGAAGTTCGGAGTTGATTCGAAAGGCAAATTCTCATTTCGAAAGCTTAAGTTGGAAGGATTGACTAAGGTTTGACTTCTGAGAAAACGACCTAGGAATCGGGATTTGAAAGTTTCAATAGGTTTGTATGATGATTTTGGACTTGGGTGTATGTCGGAATCGAGTTTTGGATGACCCGGGAGCGTTTCAGCGCTTATTGTAGAAAGTTGGCATTTTGGAAGAGTTTCATAAATTTGAGTTGAAGTGTATTTTAATGTTATCGATCTCCGTTTGGGATTATGATCCTGGGAATAGCTCCATATAGTGATTCTGGTTTTAGGAGCGCATCCGGATGTCGATTTGGAGGTCCGTAGGTCATTTCGGCATCATTTGGCAAAAGTTGAAAAATAGATGATTTTTAGGAAGTTTGACTGGGAGTGGAATTTTTGATATCGGGGTCGGATTCTGATTCTGAAAGTGGGAGTAGGTCCGTAATGTCAATTATGTCTTTGTATAAATTTTGTGGTCAATCAGACTTGATTTGATATGTTCCAGTACAATGTATAGAATTTGGAAATTATTAGTTTGATTCGAGGCGTGATTCATTATTTTTATGTTGTTTGACATGGTTTAAGGCTTCAACTAAGTTCGTATTGTATTTTGGGACATGTTGGTATATTTGGTTAAGGTCCCGAGGGCCTCGGGTGGATTCCGGATGGTTAACGGATTGAATTTGGCCTTATAACAATGCTGAAGCTGCTGTCATCTGGTGTAACCGCACCTGCGAGGTTTTGGCTGAAGGTGCGAGGCTACAGAAGCATCCCAGGGGTTGCACAAGCGGAGCAGGTAGGCCGGGGGAAGGACTGCAGGTGCAGAGTTTTGGCCGCATCTGCACAAGTGCAGAAGTGAAGCGTTGGGCACCGAAGCAGAAAAAGGCGCAGGAGCGTACTGGGGCTCGCACCTGCGATGTCGTAGAAGCGCGGAATATTTTTGCAGGTGCGAGGCATTGTGTTTGGGTGATTTTCCGCAGAAGGGGTGGCGTGGTCGCAGAAGCGACGCCGCATGTGCGGCTACTGTCCCTTAGGTGCAAATATATCGCTGGGGAGAATCGTTTTAAGAGCGGGATTTGGCTCTTCTTCTCTCATTTTTTACTTGGTTGGGGCGATTTTGGAGAGCTTCAAGGAGGGATTTTCATCAAGCAACACAAGGTAAGTGATTCCCATTAATTAAAAGTTAAAGACATGGATTCTATAAGGATTTAAACATGGAAATTAGTAGGAATTTGAGAGTTTTGGTAGAAAACCTAGAAATTGGTATTTTTGGAGTTTGACCACGAAATTGGATATGGAATTGAGAATAAATCATATATTTGAGTTCGTAGTGTTATGGGTAATGATGATCTTCGAATATTTTTAAAATTCGGGCACGTGGGCCTGAGGGTGACTTTATCGACTTTCTGGGCGGAGTTGGAAATTGTTAAAATTGATTTATAATGAGTATTAGAGTATATATTTAGGGATTTGCACATTGATTTACTAGTTTTGGAGAGACGGGCATCGGTTTGGGGTGTTAGAGTGGTGTTGGAGACGGTTATGGAACTTCGGAGCGAGGTAAATCTCTTTTTTTAACCTTGTAAGAGGGAATTAACCCCATAGGTAAATTGATTTAATATGCGCTTCTATTTGTGAGGGTTGCATACGCACGAGGTGAAGAGAGTCTGTACGTAGCTACTAATTATGCTTATGTTCGGGTAGTCTAGGACCCAAATCATGTTATACTTGCGATGTTTGTACACTACTTGTTAATTTAATCGCTTAAATCATATTGGAACTTGATAAAGGAATTATAAAATGTTAAATTTTATTTACTTGAGTGTAACGACGCGGCCGGTCGTTTCAAGTATTACAACCCCATTCCCCCATTTACTGCTCACTTTATTCTTTATAGTCGTTTTATAACTTGCCGGGGTAATTGGTTCGGATCCGGAAAGATTTCGAAGAGAAATGAGGCACTGAGTCTCATAATTGAAAACATAAGTTGGAAAAGTTGACCGGATATTGACTTATGTGTAAACGACATTGGATTTGAATTCTGATTATTCCAGTAGCTCTGTATGGTGATTTTGGACTTAGGAACGTGTCCGAAAAATTATTTGGAGGTTCGTAGTGGAATTAGGCTCAAAATGGCGAATGTTGAATTTTTGGAAAGTTTGACCGGGGTGTTGACTTTTTGATATCTGGGTTGCAATCCGATTCTAGAAATTAAAATAGGTCTGTAATATGAAATGTGACTTGTGTGCAAAATTAGAGGTCAATTGGACATGATTTGATAGGTTTCGACATCAGTTGTGGAAGTTGAAGTTTCAAAGTTCATTGATTTGGAATTGAGGTGTGATTCATCGTTTTGATGTTGTTGGATGTGATTTGAGGCCTCGAGTAGGTCTGTGGTATGTTTTAGGACTTGTTGGTGTATTTGGGTTGAGGCCCCGGGGGCCTCGGGTGAGTTTCAGATGGTTAACAGATCAAATTCAAACTTAAGGAAATGTTGGAACTGTTGCCTCTAGTGTGATCGCACCTGCGAGGGTCCTTGCTGCAGTTGCAATGCCGCAGGTCCGGCAGGGTTGGCACAGATGCAGGACTGGGCCTGGCCTGGGGCGAACGCAGGTGTGAAGGGGAATGCGCATTTGCGAGCCCGCAGATGCAAGAAGGGCACCACAGATGTGAGGTTTTGGAAGGCTGGCTCTGTCCGCAGGCAAACATTTTCGTCCGCAAAAGCAGATGTGCAGGTGCGAGCCCAGGCACCGTCGGTGCGGAAAATGCATGGACAGTGTTAAAAATGAGGGTTTCCGAGATTTTTCTTATTTTGGTCATTTTGGAGCTCGTTTTGGGCGATTTTGGAGAGGAATATTTTCGCACAACTTGGGGTAAGTGTTCTTGACTCCCTTGTGATTATATTCGATGAATCCATCTTCTTTTTTAGCAATTAGTTGATGAATTTTAAAGAGAAAATTGGGGGTTTTGGCCTAAAGTTTCATAATATGAATTTTGAGTTTTGAACATCGAATTGGAGTCGGAATTGAGTGAAACTAGTATGGTTGGACACATAATTGAATGGGTTGTTGTATTTTGTCGGGTTCCGAGGTGCGGGCTCGGGTTGGGCTTTTGGCCAATTTTTGGCTTTTGATTCAAAATTTGATCTTTTTCGATCGGGATTGGTTCCCTTAGCATTGTTTGATGCACTTGAGTTATTTTTGGTTAGTTTTGAGCCGGTCGGAGGTCGGAACGCGCGTGATGGCATCTTTGGAGCACCGCTTGGCTTGTTCGACATTGGTATGGCTTGTTCGAGGTAAGTAACTCTTCTAATCTTAGTGCTGAGGGTATAAATCCCTGAAATACATGTTGTGTGATTGGTATTAAGGTGACGCACATGCTAGGTGACGGGCGTGTGGGCGTGCACCATGTGAATTGGGACTCTGTTGTTTCCATGGCACTGTATAGTGGTCCCACTTTGTTGATATCCGTGTTTTCACCATGTGATAAAGTAGTTAACTGTCAATCATGCTAGATATCATGTTTAGCCATTATGCCAATATTGTTTGGACCCATAGTGGTCATTTCTTACTATCATCTCACTAATTTCATTGATATTTCGTACTTAGTCATATTCATGCAATCATATCTCAGTTATTTATTGATACATCATATCATTGTTTTCGGGCTAGTTTCATGACATTGTGAGCCCGTGAGTGAGACTTGAGAGATTGATGGCTGAGTGAGGCCGGGGCCTGTTTGTGAGGATGTTATCACTATATCACGTGAGTTGTCCGTGTAGCACATGAGTTATTCGCGTGATTCCAGATGTTGATATTATAGCATGCAAGTTATCCTTTTGGCACGTGAGTTGTCCGTGTGATTCCAGATATTGATATTATGGCACGTGAGTTGTCCGTACGGATTATAGCGCTTGGGCTGAAAGGAGCCCCTCCGGAGTTTACACGCCCCCAGTGAGCGCAGTCGACTATAAATAGGGATCGGGCTGCACGCCGCAGCGGGTATTGTACAGCGCTGAGTGATTGAGTGTGCTGAGCATAGTTAGAGAGAATGCGAGACAATGCGATTGAGTACTCTGAGAGAGTGAGTACATAAGCTCATCATCGAGATGCATTGCATTTCCTTCTGCTACCCAGTTTTGGGGACATTTGTGATTTTACCTGTATCTTAACATGTAGGCATAGAGAAGTACTTTCCTCGTGCTATCTGAAAATGCAACATCTTACTATTTGTTGTAAGGAGTTTTGGAAAAAATCACAGTTTTCAAACTTACTCGTATTTTGGTTTTTTTGGTAAAAGATTTGGATTTTCACTAAGATACTTGAAAAGAAACACCTATTTTTCTGGAACTGTGAACGGAATAAGCCTTTTATTTCTGAGATACTCTTTTCTTACGTGTACTATGCTGTTATGAACTGTTGTGGAATATTGGTGTTGGACCCGACCTTTCTGGTAGCTCGTCACTACTTTCAACCTAAGGTTAGGTTTGTTACTTATTGAGTACATGGGGTCGGTTATACTCATACTACACTTCTACACCTTGCGTGCAGATATTGGCTGCTGATGTTGCTGTGTTCGTTGGGAGCTGGATTTGAAGATGTACCTGCGTCTCGGTCGTAGATGCCTCTCGTTCATGGTAGCCTTATATCTATAAAACTCTGTTTATGTACTTTTCAAAAAGACGATGTAGTTTATTTCATTTTAGTTTTGTAAACTCTATTCTTAGAAACTCATGATTTGTACTACCAGTTCTTGGAGAATGTATCAGATTCATATATTTCTTTACTTAATTGCTTTATAAATTGTTATTGGAATTGGTTAGTGGTTAACTGGCTTACCTAGCGGGTTGGGCTAGGTGTCATCACGACTAGTTGGGTTTTGGGTCATGACATTGATTTTTGGACAGGTCACTTGACCGTTAATGAGAATTGGTGTTTCTTTGAATATTAGCCTCTTAATAATCTTGAATCGATTGTTTATAAAGTATTTTCTCTTCTCATGGAGTGGGTCGAACAGCTCGGTAGCAGATAGATACATCTATGGTTCGTGCTGTTCGACCCTCTGCAGTGCACAGTTAATATATTTGTATGTTGGATCGGGTCGTACGACCTCGGCATAATTCTTGGAGTCCAATTATAATTGATATTGTTTTATTGACTTGAGAGATTAATTTGTTAAATGATGGAAATTAATTTGCGATTTACTATCAGTGAAAGAATTATTTATTTATTTCTTGTTATTGAATTTTCAGCTGTATTTACATAATCCATGCTAAATTATAATTTCCGTATTTTATTGGTAGCCCATAGTAAGTGTCGAAGTCGACCCCCCATCACTACTTCTTCGAGGTTAGACTAGATACTTACTGGGTACACGTTGTTTTACATACTCATGCTATACATTTTGTGTAGGTACATATATGTCTAATTGTCTTGTGGGCGCAGAGGCGCGGCTATTGCGGGGACTTACTGAGCTGCATCCCATGTTACGAGTCCGCAACACACATAGTATCCACCAGAGTTATTTACATTCTCCTGTTTAATTTGTATTACAGATAGATGTTGTATTTTATCATATTTCCTAGTTGATGCTCATGCACTTGTGACACCGGATTTTGGGATTTCCTACTGGATGTTTAGTATGGTAGTTCACATAATTTTCATTGTTTCACCCTGTAAATTCTATTTAATTAATTAATGGAAATTATGATTTCAAAAGGAATAAAAATGAGTAATTAAGTGGATCAATCATCGTTGGCTTGCCTGACGGCGGCGTTAGGCACCATCACAAACTATAGTGGATTTTAGGTCATGACAGCTTGGTATCAGAGCATTAGGTTGACTTGGGTCTCATGAGTCATGAGTAAGTCTAGTAGAGTCTTGCGGATCGGTACTGAGACGTCTGTACCTATCTTCAAGAGGCTACAAGGCTGTTAGGAGAATTTCCCTTCTTGATTCCTCATCGTGTGATTTGATTCCTTCGAGGCTTATGCCTTTATTTCCTTCCTATTCATTCTTGTACGGTGTTGATCACTCGTGCCAATTAGGCATCGAGGAGTTACAGTGGTACTACCGACGTGGAGCAGGATGTTTCTCCCTGCGCATTCAAGCAACATATTATCGTGTTCTTGTGGAAGGATATTCTGTCATTTCAGCTCAGTTGCTGTATTTTCGATGGGATCGAGTCTACGCGCAGATTGCTATGATGTTTAGACGTTGTTATCGCACAATGTTGGTGTAATTGTGGGGTATTTATTTATGTGTCGAGGCAGTGAACGACTTGATAGGGGGGATTTCTCAGCACATGATTTAGAGATTCAACGTTTATTTCCAGCAAAGGAAAGGCAATCGAACTATGAATATTCAGGTTTGAGTTGATGGAGTGACGAGACTTAGTATTTTCGAGCGTGGTGGAATTTTCATCTGTGATGTGGTGTCGTTGTTCTTGTTTGAATGTATTAAGTTCGCCGATGTTATGGTCTTCTTCAATTCGCCTTTAGGGCAGGGTATTATGAAAGGACGCTAGGGAAGCGGTCATCAGATATAGCAGTGTGCAGCGGTTCAAAATTGAATCGGTGTTTCTAATGTGATGGCTCGAGAAGGATGATCTTCTAGGAGGTTTAGAGTTGGTAGCAATTCACTAATTCCGGTGCTACAAGTATGGATTTGATTTGAGGCAAAATTTGGGCAGCGAAGAATGAGGAAGGACACCTTGCGGTGGTTGAATTACTAACAGGTCAAATATTAAAAGTAGAGGTTGAGTAGTTACTTAAAGAAGATGGTTTAGCCGAAGTGGGAGTGATAGAGTAGCATATGTATTCTGTGGTAGGATAGCCACATGACTTGAGAAAAGTTTAGAGTGATTTGGGATTCATGGTGGACAGTGACTAGGTCTACGGACTTAATTTGTAATGTTGGCTACTATACTGAGGAAGATTGGTTACGACAGAAAGGAGTTTGCTTGATATGAAGGGGAATGCAACAAGACTTCGGATTGGAGTGTATTATTGCACTTTTAGTTGATGTCATTTGGGGGGGGGAGGGGTGAACGCACTTGTAAAGCTGGTAAACGAGCACAAACTCATGAGGGTCTACTAATTTCGTAGTAATTGTACCTAGTGCAGCATCGTTGGAAGATGTCGACATGGGATTTCCACATGTGGGTTATCTCCTGTGAGCAGGTTAGCGGTTGTGTGGTGTTTATGAAGATTCTATGAAGAATTTTACTGGCTATCCGGTAGGAGGTCGAATATGTGATTATGGCTAGTGATTCATAATGTTCATGAAATGTTTAACAGAAAGATTTCAAGAAATTTAGCGGGTTGATTGTGTGGGGTCATGGTAATTGGGAAGGAGGAATCTTGATGGGTTCCAGGGTTATGAAATTGTAGCTTCAAGATAGGTGGGGGATCCCCACCGTCTATGGTTGGATCACGTGGTCGTCTGCTTGTGCGGTTTCTGGTCATCGGTGTATTGGTGGGTTATTATGACTAAGGAAAGAAAACATCAGTGGTAATTCGAGCAAAGGATTTGAGGAATGTGTGCTATACTTGGCCTTATCGATTCATGTTCAAGTTTTGAGAAGACTCGGAGCTTATGTCTCTTGTGTGGGTTATATACAAGGAAAAGAATTCAGTCGGGTGCCTATTTGATAGGGTGTTCTTGTGCTAACAACGCACTAGAGTTTGGCTTATATTCGGGACCAAGTTAGAGTGGGTGACTCTCAATAGTGGTCCTAGTGGGTTCAAGAATTTTAGTGTAGTGCCTAAGGACTTGGGATGTTCTATGTTATCATTGGGTATGCAATGCAGTATTGGAGGAAAGGAGGAAATAGTTTCAGATTCGGTGAGGGTCTTACAGAATGGGTGAACCAGTCGAAGATGCTAAAGTGCGCTTAAGGAGAATATGAGATAATTTATGTGTAATAAGACAATGTGGTCTCGTGATGCGGGTCACATGGGATGGGTGCGGATTTGGTTCGTTACGTTTGAATGGAGCTATTATTATTTCTAAGGCATGTCGAGAATAAATTGGAAGGAGTTGGGTCGGTTTGTAATGGTTGAATCAGTATGATTGTGCAACGATCAGTTTCTTCAGCGTGAAGTTATACATGTAGTTTGTCATTGTACACTTGGGCATGAGCGCCACCACAATTGGGCTGATTTGGGAGGTATTTTATTCAAATGGTTTTATTGTGTAAATGGATTCTGGAAGAGTTATGGCGGTTTAGATCACGACTCAAGGTTTGTATTTTCTGTGGTTTGAGAATTCAGTTGCGTGTTGCGTTGGTTCTTCTGAAATGCGTTGAGTGAAATGTTTTCTAGCCAAGGAAGTATTTATTTTACTAGTAGTTATGGAGTTATGATGAGTTCTGGTAATCTCGTATAGCGGCATGATAGGTGTAGTGAGCGGCATGGGGATTGAAAGTTGAGAATCAAGGTTGCGGTTCAGTTCTTACAAGAATGTTACGAGCTCGGATGAGCAGGAGTGAATTTAGAGTAAGCTAACATTTTCTTTAGTGTCACATGAGGATAGTGTTCAGTGGAAGAGGCATTGTGTATTGACTTGCAAATTTTTGCTTCGCTTTACAGAATTAGAATAGTCTATGGTATGGATGTGCAGACTTTGCTACCTGAGTGGAAGGTCATGGGAGCATACCCCACGGGAAGATTTGTATAAGTGTGGCATGTCAGTCACTTGATTGTTAAATATTGAAACCCAGTATGGAGGTTATGGTAATATCGCAAATACAAGAGTTTATGCCTGAGAGGCGTTTTATTCCTTGGGCTGTGGGCCGTGTGAGTTTGTTCTGAATTTGACAGTTGTTCTTATGTGTCATGAATAGGTCATTGTGGATCCTTGAAAGATTATTTGCCCAGTATGGTATGATCGGAATCGGCTTGAGGCCCGTTGATGGGTCTAAATATGGATGTGTACTCTACACCAGGCCGGGTGGGTTCATTCAACATAGCATTTTTTATGGAGGGGTCTTCGGACATTAGATGTTATTTTTGTCGTCAGCTATTTCATGTAATACTTCATTGTGCCATGCTTGATTATTCACATATGTGGTGAGGTCCCGCATAGCTGTGGTGTTATGAGAGTATGGTGGTTCTCGAGATGCAGATCATATATCGCGCCTTGGTTGTACTTGAGATTCGTAGCGTATGGCGCTACCCATCTCCCCAAGATTTGTATTATGCACTTGGCATGCTTGTGGTTGATATTTGGCCATTTTGTGGGTATAAGCGTTACGACTTGATATGTATTTTCTTCTTGATTGTTTTGTGCGGATCGGGTGGCACGCCGCCATGGGTGTATTATTTGGATCAGGTAGCACGCCGCCACGGGTACATTGCATATTTGGATCGGGTTGCATGCCGCAAAATTGCATATTTGGATCGGGTTGCACGCCGCAACAGTGAGATGTTAAGAACAATTCTTTATATTCATTTTGGGTGTCCTGTTTCTTACCTCTGAGAGAGGATCATAGTATTTGATGGCCGTTTTATTCGTTATGCGGACTGGATAGTTCTTTTCTAGAATTCGTTCTTCCGTATGTGTCATATGAAATCTTTGATAGTGTTTGTGGTAGCTTATTGCCGGAGAAGCTTATACTGGATGAGACAAGATTATTGGACTTGGGATCAGTGCGATCGGATTTATATAAGGCATATTAAAGAGAAACTATCGATATTTGGTTCAGAATGAGCTAATGGTTCTTGTCAGGAGGAGAGACTCAATAATTTGTTGATTCGGCAGGTCGTTATGAATTTCTACACATCTCTTCCATTGTGGAATTATTACGAGAGTTGGAACAAGACTTACATGCATCATGAGGTGTGTTATGGGCATCAGATTCGTGGAATTTCAGTTATTGTTGTTAGAAGATGTTATTAGGATCATGTGAATTATGCGGTGCTTGGTGTGATTCCAGCCCAAGTGCATGATCATGCTTGGGTATAGTGTGTATTAATTGATACGGTGTCCGTATGTTGGAATCAGGCATTGTAGAGAAATTCGGAGGTTGGAATTTGGTTCTAAGACTTATTGACTAAATAAAAAGGGAGAATCTTTTGTCCGGCTCTAGCAAATGTGTTAAACTGGGTAGTGGAAGCACGGGAAGGTGCACGAGGTGTTAAACAGTGATTTAGGACAACTCCGGAGCAGTTCTTAGCACGTTCGAGGATGAACGTATATTTAAGAGGGAGAAAATGTAATGACCGGGCCAGTCGTTTTGAGCTCTAGCATGTCATTCAGCAGTTTGAGGCCTTGAGTAACTTCATTTAAGGTATTACGACTTGCACGTGTGGTCGAAATTTAATTTCGGGAAGATCGGAGTTGATTCAAAAAGAAAACTCTCATTTCGGAAGCTTAAGTTGGAAGGATTGACTAAATTTTGACTTTTGAGTAAACGACCTCAGAATCGGGATTTAAAAGTTCCAACAGGTTCGCATGATGATTTTGGACATGGGCGTATCTCCAGATCGAGTTTTGGATGATCCGGGAGCGTTTTAACGTTTATTGTGGAAAGTTGGCATTTTGGAAGAGTTTCATAAATTTGGGTTGAAGTGTATTTTAATGTTATCGATGTCCGTTTTTGATTTCAAGCTTGGGAATAGCTCTGTATGGTGATTCTTGTTTTAGGAGCGCATCCGGATGTGGATTTGGAGGTCTGTAGGTCATTTCGGGGTCATTTGGGAAAAGTTGGAAATTTGATGGTTTTTGGGAAGTTTGACCGGGGGTGGTCTTTTTGATATCGGGGTCGGACTCCGATTATGGAAGTGGGAGTAGGTCCGTAATGTAAATTATGACTTGTGTGCAAAATTTGAGGTCAATCGGACTTGATTTGATGCGTTCTGGTACAAGTTATAGAATTTGGAAATTATAAGTTTGATTCGAGGCGCAATTCATGATTTTGATGTTATTTGATGTGGTTTAAGGCTTTGACTAAGTTCGTATTGTATTTTGGGACATATTGGTATATTTGGTTAAGGTACCGAGGGCCTCAGGTGGATTCCGTATGGTTAACAGATTGAATTTGGCCTTATGAAAATGCTAAAGCTGTTGTCATCTGGTGTAACTGCACCTGTGAGGTTTTGGCCGCACGTGCGGGGCTGCAGAAGTGGCCCAAAGGTCGCAGAAGCGGAGCAGGTCAGCTAGCAGAAGGACCGCAGGTGCAGAGTTTTGGGTGCATCTGCGCAAGCGCAGAAGGGAAGCATTGGGTGTAGAAGCGGAAGAAGGCGCAAAAGAGGAAGGGGGCTCGCACCTGCGATGTCGCAGAAGCGGGTTATGTTTTCGCAGGTGCGATGAATCGTGTTTGGGTGATTTTCCGTAGAAGGGGTGGCGTGGTCGCAGAAGCGCCGCCGCATGTGCGGCTACTGTCCCTCAGGTGCAAAAATATCGCTGGGGAGAATCGTTTTAAGAGCGGGATTTGGCTATTCTTCTCTCATTTTTCACTTGGTTGGGGCGATTTTGGAGAGCTTCAAGGAGGGATTTTCATCAAGAAACACGAGGTAAGTAGAAAACCTAGAAATTCGTATTTTGGAATTTTGACCACGAAATTGGACATGAAATTGGGAATAAATCATGTATTTGAGTTTGTAGTGTTATGGGTAATGATTATCTTCGAAATACGGGCATGTGGACCCGAGTGTGACTTTATCGACTTTCTAAGCAGAATTGGAAATTGTTAAAATTGATTTATTATGAGTATTAGAGTATATATTTTTGGATTTGCACATTGATTTACTAGTTTTGGATCAACGGCCATCGGTTTTGGGTGTTAGAGTGGGTTTGGAGCCGGTTATGGAACTTTGGAGCGATGTAAGTCTCTTTTCTAACCTTGTAAGAGGGAATTAACCCCATAGATGAGTTGATTTTATATGTGCTTCTAATTATGGGGGCTGCGTACGCATGAGGTGACGAAAGTGCGTACGTAGCTACTAATTATGCTTATGTCCGGGTAGTCTAGGACCCAAATCATATTATACTTGTGATGTTTGTACCCTACGTGTTAATTTTATCGCTTAAATCATATTGGAACTTGATAAATGAATTGTAAAAGGTTAAATTTCATTTACTTGAGTTTTGGACGGGGCACTTTACCGTTAATAAGAATTGGTGTTTGTTTGAATATTAGCCTCTTAGTAATCTTGAATCGGTTGTTTATAAAGTATTTTCTCTTCTCGTAGAGCGGGCCGAATGCCTCGGTAGCAGATAGATGCATCTAAGGTTCGTTCCGTTCGACCCTCGGCATTGCACAGTTTATAAATTTGTATGTTGGATCGGGCCGTACGACCTCGACATAATTCGTGCGTAATAATATTTGGAGTCCAATTGTAATTGATATTGTTTCATTGGCTTGAGAGATTAATTTGTTAAATGATAAAAATTAATTTGGGGTTTACTATCACTGAAAGAATTATTTATTTATTTCTTGTTATTGAGTTTTCAGTTGTATTTACATAATCCATGCTAAATTATAATTTTGGTATTTTATTGTTATACCGTTGCATGCGTATCAATATCACAACATGTCACAAATCGCACCTCAAGTTCCCAAAATCACAAGTTGTCAAAGAAGTCAACAACAATAATATTTTCACAATAAATAGCTCATGGTTCAACCACAATATGTATAAGAGTCTCAACAATAGTAGCCGAAAGTGAATATCTCAACAAGAATGGTATTTTAATAATTTACAACTTTGCCTCAATGTGAATCACGGCCTTTATAACTTCAACACCATAATTCAACAATAAGATATTCCAAGAAATAACAACTTCAACTAAGGTAACTCAATAATTAAATAATTAACAAGAAAATAAGAGAACAATAATTTCAACTAAGCATGTAGAGGCAAATGACAAGTAAGAAATGAGACAAGTATTTACAATGTCAAGTAAATCACGTAAGGATAGATTAACGATGATGAACATAACATGTTATGACAGTTCAATTAAAGGCATGAAAAGTCTACATAACTTTGACCAATCATTTACCATATTTACACCGTGTACCCACTCGCCACCTTGGGTACACGGCCTTCATGTACATCAATTAACACAAAACAACACCAATCCTAAGGGGTAATTCCTTCCCCCCCCCCCCCCCATATACACAAAGTTAGGCAAGACACTTATCTCAAAACTAGCTAATTCAATGCACTAGTAAGCCTTTTCCGTGATTATCCACCTCCGAACGGCTTGAATCTAACAAAAATAACTTTATACCATAAATATAAACCATAGAAAACTATTCCGAATAATAAATTGCAATCTTTGAACAAACTCAAAAAGTCAACCTCAGGCTCGTGTCTCGGAACCCGACCAAACTTATAAAATCTGAACACCGTTTCGATAACGAGTCCAACCATATAAACATTACTAAATTCCGATCTCGAATTGACCTTCAATTCCCCAAAATATAGTGTATGAAGTTTCAAAAACGTTTCCCAAATTTTCCAACTTAGAACGCTAATTAAATGACAAAAACAACGATGGATTCATGTATGATAGCAAAATCTGAGTTAGAATCATTTACCGTGATCAATTTCTTGAAACTCCCTCTCAAACTCGCCACAAACCGAGCTCTCTAGGTCAAAATATGAAAAATGAAATTAAACCCTCGAACTCACCCTTTCCTGCCAAGCGATCTTGTATTTGCGATCCCTCAGCCGCATCTGCGGAATTTTCATCGTAGGTGCGGCCCTCACTTAGGCCCACCTCCCATCGTGTCTGCGGACGTAAATACGCTTCTACAATCATGCTTCTGTGGGTAGTGGCTCATTTCTACGTGCCCGCTTCTACGGAGCTTCGACCGCGCCTATGGTCCTTCACAAATGCCTCCCAGGTTCGCTTCTGCGGAACAATGTCGTGCATGCGGATGCACATCTGCGCCCAGGTGTCAGCACCTGCGACCCTTCCCTTGGCTTGCCCTCTCCGCTTCTACGATGAACAACCTTGCACCTACGTGTACGAACCTGCGGCCAAACCCACCGCAGGTGCGATGACACCAGAACACCAACAACTTCAACAATCAACTAAGTCCAAATTATCGCGATTTCAATCCGATTCACACCAGGGCCCCCGTCCGAATATACCAACAAGTTCAAAAACACATAACGGACCTAGTTGAGGCCAAAAATCACATCAAACAACATCGATTCTACGAATCACAACCCAATTCAAGCCTATTGAAACTATGAACATCCGACTTCCAAAACTAATGTCGATTCATACCAAAACAACTCTAATTGACCTCAAATTTTGCAGACAAGTCATAAATGACACAATTGACATATTCAAACTTCTAGAATTGGATTCCGACCCCAATATCAATAAATTCAACTCCCGGTCAAACTTCTCAACCTTCCAAACCTTCAACTTTCTAACTTTTGCCAATTCAAGCCGAAACGACCTACGGACCTCCAAAACAATATCCGGACACACTCCTAAGTCCAAAATCACTATACGGAGGTATCAGAACCGTCAAAACTCTATTCTGGAGTCATCTACACAAGAGTCAAACTCCGGTCAACTTTTTCGACTTCAGCCTCCAACTTAGGGACGAAGTGTCCTATTTCACTCTGAAACTCACCCGAAACCAAAACCAACTACCCCGGAAAGTCAAATAACCATAATATAACATAAATGAGGCAATAAATAGGGGAACGGGGCTAAAATACTCTAAATGACCAGCCAGGTCGTTACATCCTCCCCCTCTTAAAATAAACGTTCGTCCTCAAATGGGTATAGAGACATACCTGAAGTGATGAAAAGATGAGGATAACGGCTACACATACCATGCTCGATCTCCCAAGTCGCCTCCTCAACTGGTTGACCCCTCCACTAAACCTTCACTTAAGCAATTCTCTTTAACCTCAACTTCGAAACCTGCCTGTCCAATTGGACAGAGCTAAAATGTAACACATGGGATAGGTCACCATGATACTTTTAGAGCATAGAAACATGAAATACTGGATGAACTACAGCTAGACTAGGTGGAAAGGTAAGCTTGTAGGACACCTCACCAATCCTCTCAAGAATCTCAAAGGTTCGATATACCTAGGGCTCAAATTTCTCTTCTTCTCGAATCTCATAACACCCTTCATGGGTGAAACCCGGAGCAAGACCCGCTCTCCCACCATGAATGCAACATCATGAACCTTTCGATCCGCATAACTCTTCAGTCTAGAATGGGCTGTATGAAGTCGTTCCTGGATCAACTTGACTTTCTCTAAGGCATCTCAAACTAGATCCGTTCCTAATAACTTAGCCTCTCCGGGCTCAAGACAACCAACTGGGGAACGACACCATCTCCCATATAGGGCCTTATTAGGAGACATTTAGATAGTCGATTTGTAGTTGTTGTTGTAGGCAAACTCCGCAAGCAGTAAGAACCGATCCCAAGAACCCCCGAAATCCATAACACATACACAAAGCATATCCTCCAATATTTGAATGGTGCGCTTGGGCTGTCCGTCCGTCTGAGGGTAAAATGTTGTACTCAACTCAACCCGTGTGCCTAACTCACGATGAACGGATCTCCAGAAGCACGATGTAAACTGCGTACCTCGGTCAGAGATGATGGATAGCAGAACGCCATGAAGTTTGACAATCTCACGAATATAGACGTGAGCCAACTGCTCTGAAGAATTGGTAGTCACCATTGGAATGAAATGAGCTGATTTGGTCAACCTATCCACAATCACCCATACTGCATCAAATTTCCTCTGAATCATTGGGAGCCCAACATCGAAGTCCATGGTAACTCGCTCCCATTTCCACTCAGGAATCTCAAGTCTCTGAAGCAACCCACCTGACTTCTGGTGCTCATACTTCACCTGCTGACAATTTAGGCACCGAGATACATACTCCACTATGTCTTTCTTCATTCTCCTCCACCAATAGTGCTACCTCAAATCCTGGTACATCTTAGCGGCACCCGAATGAATGGAGAACTGTGGGCCTCCTGAAGAATCAACTCATGAAAACCATCTATATTAGGCACAGATAATCGGCCCTGCATCCGCAATATGCCATCATATCCGATATAAACCTCCTTGGCATCACCGTGATGTACCGTGTCCTTAAGGACAAGAAAATGGGGGTCATCATACTGGCATTCTCTAATGCGATCATATAAAGAAGACCGAGAAACCACGCAGGCCAGAACTCGACCCGGCTCTGAAACATCCAACCTAACAAGCTGGTTGTCCAAGGCCTGAACATCAAATGCTAATGGCCTCTCTGCTAACAGTAGATATGCTAAACTACCCAAACTCTCCACCTTTGGACTCAAGGCATCGGCTACCACATTGGCCTTCCCGGGATGATATAGAATGGTGATATCATTGTTCTTAAGAAATTCTAACCATATCCACTGCCACAAGTTAAGGTCCTTCTGTTTGAACAGATGTTGTAGACTCCGGTAGTTGGTATTGACCTCACAAAGGAGAGCTTTCAAATGGTGTCGCCAAATCTTTAAGGCATGACCAATAGCTGCTAATTCCAGGTCGTGGATAGGATAATTCTTCTCATGCACTTTCAACTGCCTAGACGCATAGGCAATCACCCTACTATCTTGCACCAACACTGCGCCAAGGACAATACGCGATGCATTACAGTGCATAGTGTAAGACCCCCGAACCCGTAGGTAACACCAATACTTGGGATATAGTGAAAGCAGGCTTGAGGTTTTGAAATCTCTCCTCACACTCCTTGATCCATCTGAAAGGAGCACCCTTCTAGGTCAATCTAGTCATAGGTGCAGCAATAGACGAGAAACCCTCTACGAAACAACAGTAATACCCGGCAAAACCAAGAAAATTCCGCCAGTAGTTGAAGCCAATCCGGGACAACTCTACACTACTTCAATCTTCTTCGGATCCACCTTGATCCCCTCACTCGACACCATATGACCCAAAAACGCCATCGAATCAAGCCAGAATTCAAATTTTGAAAATTTTGCATACAACTTCATTTCTCTCAAGGTCTAGAGCATGGTACTCAGGGGTTGCTCGTGATCCTTCCAGCTTCGGGAGTACACCAAGATGTCGTCAATAAACACAATGACAAATGAATCAAGATAGGGCTGGAATACACTATTAATCAAGTGCATGAATGATGCTGGGGTGTTGGTCAGCTCAAATGACATCATAAGGAACTCGTAGTGACCATACCAATTCCTAAAGGCAGTCTTTGGAATATCCGGATTCCGAATCTTTAGCTGGTGGTAACCTGACCTCAAATCAATATTCGAGAACAATCTGGCACAAGCTGATCAAATAAGTCATTAATGCGTGGCAATAAATATATGTTCTTCACTGTAACCTTGTTCAACTGCCGATATTCAATACACATGCGCATAGGTGACACACTAGGCCGAATGAAACCCTTATCAAGCAACTCTTGCAACTTCTCCTTCAAATCCGCTGGGGCCATACGATATGGTGGAATAGAAATGGACTGAGTGCCCGGCAATAAGTCAATACCAAAATCAATATCCCTATCGGGTGGCATTCCCGGAAGATCTACCGAAAATGCATTTGGATAGTCTCTCACTACCGGAACTAACTCAACGGTGGGAGTATTGACGAGCTCGAAACACACACTTAAATTATGTTCGCTAGTCAAAGATAGTATAGTATAATATCGTATCCACAAGGATTGGCGTTAAACAGTATTTTCTTAGTTTCTAGCTTGATTTCTATCCAAGAGAATAAATAATTGATATTTATATGATTAATAACTAAAAGTAACTAAGAATTTAAAGCTATTGACTAATGACTATCTCAATAAAGGTAAGCAAGGAAGTTATCAGTGGGAGAAAATAGGGGTTGATAGGATAGGTGCAAGATAATTATTTGGGATCTAACTCTAGGTAATTCACTTCTAATGTTTAAGTGAGTCTCTCGAACTCACTCAATTAGCAGTTCAAACGTTTAGTAGAAACTCCTCTCTCGATTAAGTCTCAACCTCACAAGATGAACCAATTTAAGCACGTGAAGATATGCAAGAATGTGTAGTGGATTGGTCTTTAGGAGAACCTTTCTCGATTATTCTACTAACTAGGTTTAATCAATGATTCAACTAGACTCTTTCGATTACTAAGAAGAATTAATGAACTCACCCAACAGTATAATGCAAAGATATCACAAGTTATGCCTCTCTCATAAGTGAATATAGATGCAACGATTAAATCATCCACAAACACTTCAATACATAAAACTAGAGTTATAATCCAAAAACAATCATCAATACACCAAATCCATCAAACCCTAAGAGAACTACTCCATAGATATGGAGCAATTCATCACAAATAAAATTAACATATAGGAAAACATAAATTCAATCCAAACTCGGGTCTTGGGTGAGCAATTCAATCCAAACTCGGGTCTTGGGTGAGGAAGGAATGATGAAATCCTTCTGCTTTTGCTCCTCCAACTCATCCTTAGCTTCCTTAGGTCTAGAGTGTGTCCAAAGTCTAGAAAATAATGTTTTTACATGTATTTATACCAAGTAGGGTCGGGCCCAAATGAAATCACCCTTTCCTAGCCGAAATAGGAAAACTTGCAAACTTATTGATTTTCATGTGTCACACTATGCCACGTCCAGTGCATCGCATTAGTACAATTTTATCGGCCGTAAACTCTCTGAACTTAGCTTGTCTGACAGAATTTTGTACTGATGCTACGCACTATGCCTAGCATTAATGTATTTTTCTATCAGACCCAAAAATTACAAGTCTCTAAACTTCTCAAATTGCTGACGCACATTTGCACTGATGCGTCGCACAGTGATATGCATGGTGCGTCGCATTAGTGCATATCCTCAGAGTGTTTCTTCTTCATTGATTTTTGATGTCCAGAAGTGATCCTTGACCCCCAAACACGATCCCGGCTCAATCCCTTGGGCTTTTAATCAGACTTCAAAGCTCCCATTATTTGATTTAGCTTCACAACATCTACATAACTCGGAATCACCGTACAAGGCATAAAATATGCAATAAGTGCAAAATACTACTAATTAAAGCTTAACATAAGTAAAGTGCAGTGAATTAGAGTGCAATAAGCGACTAAAACACGAGATTATAGCCTACCATCAAGTATCAACACTGACATCTCTCACAAAGTCTAGATATGCATCACACCCCTTCCCAACCATCTGTTGTGCCTTAAGAAAGGACACAACCCTACTAGGAACATAATCCATAGTACCCCTCCACTCCAACCGCGGTAAACTAGGCATAACTAACATCATCGTCTTGGCGTGACAATCAAGAATAGCATGGTAGGGCGACAACTAGTCCATTCCTAAAATAACATCAAAGTCTACCATACTGAACAATAATAGATCAACTCTGGTCTCAAAACCACCAATAACAACTAAACACGTCTAATATACACGGTCAACAATAATAGAATCTCCCACATGCGTGAATACATAAACAGAAGAACTCAAAGAATCACGAGATATATCCAAATATGGAGTAAAGTAAGATGATACATATGAATAAGTAGAGCCTGGATCAAATAAGACTGATGCAACTCTATGACAAACCGGAACAATACTTGTGATAACTGCGTCTGATGCAACTGCCTCCATCCTACCCGGAAAAGCATAACATCTGGCCTGGTCTCCCCCTCTAGGGCGACCCCTACCCGCCTAAACTCCACCCCTAGCTGGATGTTTAGGTAGAGCGACAACTGGAGCAGTAACCACGGCCTAAGAAATCTGGGGACCCTGTAGAATACGTAGAGCCTGAGTAGTCTGCAGAGGTGCACCCCTCATGAGTCTGTAGACGAGTATCACCACACTCAAAGCAAGCTCTCGGAGGAAGTGGCTACTGGAACTGGCTCGGGCTTGGTCAGCTAAAATGACCGCCGAAAACACATTGTGGAGGAGGTACACTAGACAGTGGCGGTGCATAATAGGTAACATGAGGCCTGGGAGTAGCTGGAGTACTACCACAAGCTGGAAGTGCTGAATGAACTGGATGACTCACATAGCCTCTATCATGACGAGCTGCAATTGGGGCGCGGGCACCACTATATCCGCCAAAATCTTGAGGCCTCATGGACTCACTATCTCTCTCTCATGGCCCCGCACACCCTCAAATCTCCGAGCGATCTATGCCACCTGCTGATATGGGGTATCTATCTCCAACTCTCGAGCCATGTTGAATCTAATACCGTAGTTGAGCCCCTCGATAAATCAACGAACTTACTCTCTGAAACCAAGGCAGGTGCATGTCTGGACAACTCACTGAATCTTACACCATACTCTGACACGATCATAGCACCCTAGCACAACTGCTCAAACTCCGTGCGCCATGCATTTCGAAGGCTCTGGGAAAAAACTCTCTCAGGAACATCTCTGAACATTGAGCCCATATGAGTGAAGCTACCTTGGTTGGGATTCCCTCCTCATAAGCTTGCCACCACTGGTACGCTAGTCCCGACAGCTGGAATGTAGTAAAAGCGAACCCGTTCATCTCCACAATACCCGTGTTACGAAGCATACTGTGGTACTTCTCTAAACAATCATGTGCATCCTCTGTAGCTAGGCCGCTGAAAGTAGGAGGGTGGTACTGCTTGTACCTGTTGAGTCTGAGTTTTTACTCCTTAGATGTTGTTGCACTAACCTAGAGTTGATCTGGGACAATCGGCTGCATTGGTATAACCTTTGGGACCCAGTCAATATGGACTTGCTGCTCTAGGTTATGGATCGCGGGAGTCTGAGCTCCTCCCCAAGCCTGAGATGTGCCTGATGCAAGTGGAATCAACCCCGCCTGAGCTAGAGTACCAAACATGCTCAAGAACTGGGCGAGGGTCTCTTGAAGTGCAGGGGTAGCAACAGGAACCTCAGGTATATGCCCCCCAACTGGAGCTACTGGTGGTGCTCTGGTAGGTGCTCTGGCTGCACCACGTGCCCCTCCTTGGCCCCTTCCCCGGCAACGGACTCTCACAGCTCTAGTATGAGGCATAGGAGTCTGATCGTCAGATCCAACGGTGCGTGTCCTCACCATTTGTGAGAGAATAGAAAGACAAAGATTCAAAATTTCGAAGTCAACAAATTCGCACGATATGGAATCAAAGAAGTGAAGTTTCCTAATAGTTCCATAGCTTCTCGAATATAAGTACAGACTCATATGTACTGATCCGCGGGACTCTACTAAACCATCTTATGGTTCGTAACACCTATGAACCTAGAGCTCTAATACCAACTTGTCACGACCCCAATGTCCCTCCGTAGGATGTCATGATGGCACCTAGTCTGTAAGACTAAGTAAGCCTAGCAAACATGAAGAATTTACCAGAAATAGAAATAAAACCTACAATTTAAAACCCATAGCTATCATAAAAAGGACTATGCAATACAACTGAACATAACACCAAAAATCTGGTGATACCGAGTCACAAGCTCTACACATGTATACTGAAACATCTCTATACAACAACATCTATAAATGGAGAATGAAATAGAAACTAGATAGAGGTGACTCCAAGCTCGACTCACTGATGGCTAGGCTAGTATGAAGCACTTGGATCTGCAAAAATAAAATATCCAGAAGCGTAGTGTGAGTACACCACAACAGTACCCAGTAAGTATCAAGGCTAACTTCGGTAGAGTAGTGACGAGGTCAGGTCAAGACACCTATTGGAATAAATAAAGAAACCTGAACATGTATAGTATAGTATGATAATGAAAATAATGGAAGTGATACAAGGAAGAAATATAATAAGAATAGCTACATTGAGACTAAGGAATTTAAGACATCACGGAAGAAACACATAACAAGAATGCCAAGGAAATGATGCAAACAAAACACAAGTGATGTGAATGAAAGGTATCAACAAGAATCACTATTGAGGTACTGCCTCGTAGTCTCATTTCACAAGTCAAATCATAATATTTCCTTATACCACTATGGAGGCCTTGAATTTAGTTTTGAAAATTATTTTCCCAAAATAGCTACCCGTGTTTTAGCCAACCTTATCATACCGCGTGGCTTCTAGTAGTTCCCCTACTAGCAACATGCGTATCAAGCCCACATTATCTCACCGCATGCGTATCAACCCCAATCCTTATACCACCACATGTGTATCAATATCACAACATGTCACAAATTGCACCTCAAGTGCCCAAAATCATAACTTGCCAAAGAAGTGAACAACAGTAATGTTTTCACAATAAATATTCCATGGCTCAACTACAATATATACAAGAGTCTTAACAATAATAACGGAAAGTGACTATCTCAACAAGAATGGTATTTCAATAATTTATAACTTTGCCTCAATGTGAATCACAACCTTGATAACTTCAACATCATAATTCAACAATAAGATATTCCAAGAAATAACAACTTCAACTAAGGTAACTCAACAGTTAAATAATTAACAAAAATATGAGAGAACAATAATTTCAACTAAGCATATAAAGTCAAATGACAAGTAAGAGATGAGAGAAGTATTTACAATTCCAAGTAAATCACGTAAGGATAGATTAAAGATGATGAAGATAAAATATTAAGACCGTTCAATTAAAGGCATGAAAAGAATCTAGATAACTTTAACCGGTCAATTACCATATTTAACTTATGTACCCACTCGTCACCTTGCATACACGGCCTTCACGTACCACAATTGCCACAAAACAACTCCAATCCTAAGGGGTAATCTCCCCCCCCCCTCCCCCACAAAGTTAGGCAAGACACTTACCTCAAAATACGCTAACTTAATCCACTAGTAATCCTTTTCCGTGATTATCCAACTCTAAAAGGCTCGAATCTAGCAAAAATAACTTTATACTATAAATACAAACCATAGAAAACTATTTTGAATAATAAAGTTGTAATATTTAAAGAAAATCAAAAAGTCAACCCCGAGATCGCGTATAGTCTATGAAGTTTCACAAATATTTCCCAAATTTACTAAATTCTGATCTCGAATTAAACTTCAATTCCCCAAAATATAGTCTATAAAGTTTCACACATCTTTCCTAAATTTTTCAACTCAAAACGCTAATTAAATGACAAAAGCAACGATGGATTCATGTGTAATAGCCAAATTCGAGTTAGAATCACTTACCCCAATCAATTCCTTGAAACTCCCTCTCAAAATCGCCACAAACCGAACTCTCTAGGTCAAAAGATGAAGAATCAAATTAAACCCTCAAACTCACCCTTTTATGCCCAGCGATCGCGCATCTGCGAGCCCTCAGCCACATCTGCGGCTCCGCACCTGCGGAATTTTCATCGTAGACGTGGCCCTCACTTAGGCCCTGCTCCCTTCGCTTCTGTAGATGTAAAGCCGGTCACGTGGTCACTCTTCTACAAACAGTGGCTAAATTCCACGAGCCTGCTTCTGCAGAGCTTTGACCGCGCCTGCGGTCCTTCACAAATTCCTCCCAGGTCCACTTCTGCGAAAAACAATGTCGCGCCTGCGGATGCGCATCTGCGCCTAGGTGCCTGCATCGTCGTGGCTCGCAACGTTAGGGGAGGAGACGCGCTCTAAGGCCATCTTGTGTGGTTATATAACCCATTTCATACATCTACTTTATTTTCTCATTATGCGAGCTACTAAACACGAATTTGGAAAAGTTTTGAAGCAGATTTCATCTACATCATTGGGTATGAAATCGTAACCTATATCTATGGTTATGACTTTGATCTATCATTAAATTTACCTCTAAATAAAGGAACCTAAAAGAGGAAAATAGGATTTTTAACTTGAAAGTTAAGAGCTTTTTTAGGGCCTTAAACACCGATTGTGGACTCGAATTTAGGAAGTAATCACATATTTGAATTCTCCCGGTTATAGATCAACATAATTCAACTTTTATTCTGTATTTAATCATGTAGGTCAGGGTTGACTTTTTATTAACATTTGAGGTTGGCTTAAAGGTTTAAATTTAACATTTGGAATTAGTTTCTATAGATTTATTTGATATCGTTAGCATTTGGAGGCCGAGGATAAGAAAAAATGCATTTTGGAAGGTTGAAGCCTACTTTAGAGAAGATAATATCCTTTCTAACCTTGAATTCATGGAAGTTTTCCAACTATGAACATATATGCTATATGTTACGTATTTGGGGTAATGTATATATAAGGTGATGAGCGTATATGCGGATACAAGGTTATATCACGTTCGGGGGGAGGGGGGATAGATTTTTGATGTTCTACTTGTAACGTGTTTTATTTGTTTGGCAAATACTAATTGCTGCTCAAAAGTGCTTTTCAAATTAATTAGCCAAACACAAACAACTTCTCACCAAAAGTACTTTTAAGAAAATTATTTTTCAAAATAAGCTGATTTTAGAAACTTGGTCAAGCATACTATTCATCTCGTTATATGTCTTGTTAAACGATCCTAAATAAGACACAACATCAGATCTAAATGAGCAAAAATTAAACTTGATCCAGAGATAAACAGTGATCCTAAATGCAAAAGCCCAAAAGGAAATAAATAGATTTATTTCATGTTGGGCCCATTGGACAGAATTTGGTACAAGGATTTAAAAAGAAACCAAAATCTAACTAATATTTCCTTAATTTAATTTCAATTTATATGACTACTTGAACATTTTTATTCATGATAGGGATTATGTCTAGGCTTTTGATATCTTATTTGGATATGATGGGCTAATTGTATATTGGATTACATGTTGTAGCTGTAGTCATACATAGTACACACGCGTACATTCCTGCTTGTTTATCTCTCCTATCCATATGCATTTTAAAGATAACTAATATGCTATCGCCTGTTACAATTTACTAGTAATATAAAAAAATTATACTACCAGTATATATAACTTAAATCTTTTTGTATTTGAAAACTTGATATTGATTCCTAATACTCTAATAAGCAATCAATCCTATTCAGTTTTTTCTTAGGAGTTTTCTTTTTGTGTAGAGCAAGATCGCGAGTGTAGACTAAAGGATTCTACCAAGCGTGATCAGGAATGGTTTTCAAAATAGGAAACTAAATGATTATCATCAGCTTTTTACAAAATCTAAAGAACAATTTGGTAAAAGAAAATAATTATTTTTACCAATTATACTATGGCCATATTTGGCATGCTTATTAAATCGTCAAAATTTAATTTTGAACCACCTATATAATATAAAGATAAAGAAAGAAACATGTCATGAGCAAAAGCCAACTTATACAAAGCAAAACCGCCTTGTGCATTCTTTCTCAACATGAATTACCTTCACCTATTTGTTTTTATCTCTTTTCTTTTTCTTATCAATACATCAATAGCAATTGATGCCATCCAACTTGAGAGACCTTCCAATAAATCGATTAAAGTCAAAGAGATCTTTCATTATTTGACACAGTTGAAAACTTCAAGACACTTCAGGTCATCCATGAGAGAAGCTCCTGGGGGACCAGACCCACTGCACCATGAATCCATGACACCCAAACACAATTATACAACAAGGAGTTAGCTTATAGAGGAATACCGATGAGGACAAGAGAGAGAAACATTATCTGATAAATTGAATCAAAACGAGATTTATAACATTTTGTTTTGGTGTTTGTTTACGCGCTTTCGCTTTATTGCTTGTCGAATTATTAAAATTTTTGATTATTATATGTTTTTTCTATAATATTGAATTCAAGTGATACTACATATGCCACTTAATTTTACTATATGTACTTTAGGAATTATTCTTATTGCTCAAGGCATTAAAGCTATCATATTCAACACTCTAAATTTGCGGATCTAAACCACTTTCGATGGAAATCAGGGATGGCAATGGGGCGGGGCGGGTGCGGGACAAGACCCACAAAAAAACTTGCCCCGCCCGCCCCACTTATGTTTTTTTTTTCTTTTCTTTTTATTTCTAAAACAAATTAGTTTGACATTTTATTATTTTATAAAATGGTGAGTTTAATATTATTCAAGCAATTATGTTTTTTTCTTTGTCGTAGTGTGAAACTACATGCTCATACCAATTAGTCTCAGTAGTAGTAACATAATTTTACAAATGTATAAAGTAACCACGCAGTACGCACTGCCCATGAAATGTGAGAGACAAGATTCTTTCACCTAATCAGTTAGTTTCTATATGGAAAATACATTCCTTTTCAATTTTGCCACTACTAAAAATTCGCTAAAACCCGACCAAAAATATCGACCAACGTTGGTCGATTATGGTCAGTTACGGACCAAAACACGACCATTACAGTGTGGACGGTGTTTTGATGGTCGGAATGGCTTACCGACCAAAGTTGGTCGAAAATTACCGACCAACTTTGGTCGGTAGCCTAAAACGACCATCTAACAAGTTTAATTACTTACCGACCAACTTTGGCCGGAAACATATTTTATTAATTTAATTTTATAGACCAAAGTTGGTCGGTTTAACTAAATTATTTTTTTTTATTAATTATTAAAATTAAAAAGAACCGACCAACTTTGGTCGGTAATTGAAAATATATATTTTTTAAAAATAATTACAATTAAACATTACCGACCAACTATGGTCGGTAATCTCAACAGTGCAGGCAAAATACCGACCAAAGGTGGTTGGTAATGTTGAATTCTGAAAATTCAATGTTCATTAACCGACCAACTTTGGTCGGTATTTTGGAATAATTATTTTTTTTATTAAAACCCGACCAACTTTGATCGGTTTTTCTGGGTTTAATTTTGGCATAAAATGCCTGTTTTGGCAGCTACACCACCTGCCAGCATACCAATACACCTAATAACAACAACAACATAACAACAACAACAACAACAACAACACAACAACAACAATAACACAAAAATACAACAACAACAACAACAACAACAACAATACAACAACAACACAACAACAACAACAACAACAACAACCAAAACATTCAATAAATACTTTAAAACTAACAAATTAAAGTTCAATTGAACATAAAAATCCAAAATCAAGTTAAAACTAATTACAACCAGTTCAAAACTGGTTTTATTTGTCTAGTTCAAAGTATATAAAAGTCAAGGGGTATTTTTTACAATATCATCATCACCGTCTGATGAACTTTCACTTACAAGACGATATAGAGAACGGTCTTGTGGAGGACGGGAAGCACGATCACGGGGAGAACGGGAGGAACGATCACGAGCAGGACGGGAGGAACGATCACGTAGAGGTCGACCCTCTGGAGATGACTCACGAGATCGGTGCAACGGAAAAGCTCCACACAACTTTTATTTTATATGCTGGTTTTAGCAACAGAAAATATCCGTTGCAAAATTTTGGAAGATTTCATTTCCTTATGAAATCTTTTATTCAATGTTTTAAATCCATTCTATTGAGATTATTTTATATTTATACACTGATGAGTCAGCATTAGTGGTGGCATATGGGCCGGTTAGGACCGGGACCGGCCCAGGACCGCAAGCCCACATGGGCGATGGGCCAAAACGGTCCTAACTGGATAGGACCGGGACCGTGGGGTGGTGGGCCGGTCTCATAGGGGAGGCATACGAGACCGGGACCGTTTAGAACTGTAACCGGCTCAGAAGTGGGCCGGTTCAAGCGGTCCTAAACGGGCCCAACGGATAATTTTGAAAGAAAAAAAAATTGACCGTTTGTCCATTTAAAAACTAGCCGTTTGGTCTGCCAAAATAGCCGTTGGCTATTTGCAAAATAGTCATTTAACCCCCCAAATTTTGTTTTAACCCAAAACTTTTTATAATTATACTTTTTCCCTATTTTCAACTATAAATACCCCCTCATTCTTTTATTTTTCTCACAAAATCATCAATCTCTCTCAATCTCTCTCTAATATTCTTGTATAATTGCTTACTTAATTGTTACAATTTGTGCAAAATTGTGAAGTTGGTGAATTGAAGTCTTCAAGTCTTCAACGATAATTATTTTTCAACAAATCGTTCGTCAATTCGGTAAACTCGTTCCAACTCTTAAGTTTTAATATTATAGTTTTGTTTGTTTTATTTACTTTGCTTGATTAATTAAGATGGCTTATTCCCTAAAAAGATATTTAGTAAAAATAAGAGAAAATCCAAGAGTGGTGAATCTAGTGGCTAATCCGTTCCTCCTCCACTTCCCCCGGCTCCCCGGCCGAAACCTGTTACCCGTCCTACACCTGCTATTCTTGATAGCAATAATAGTTTATTACAATTTACCCGAGAGTCAATTTTGCCATAATATTGCACCCGGTGAACAATTAAACCATGAATATATGAATGCTCTTTAAGATAATCCAACTATTGATGAAAATGATGATGAAGAAATAGATTTTGATGAAAGGCAACCGGATGACGATACACCCACTAGTCCTGCTCCTAAATTTAACCCAACTAATAATAATCCAAATGATCCCCCGTCTGACCCTCCTGTTACTGCCCCTACTTTTTCTAGACAACCTTCTAAACGGGCAGAAACATCTCTTGTTTGGCCATTGTTTACTCAACTAAGAGAAAAAAAAGGGCTAAGTGTAAAACTTATGGCAAAGAGTTAGTTTTTAAATATGTTGGAAGTGGGGCGGGACGGAAAGTTTGACTAGACACATATTACTACACCCTCAAGATAAAGCTAGATATTTTCGTATGAAAGCTTTG
>AWOL01S0020266.1:3989-30413 GCA_000715115.1 Nicotiana otophora
CGAGGTTCATTGGTCCTTTTGAGATATTGCGGCGAGTTGGGGAGGTTGCTTATGAGCTTGCCTTTCCTCCTAGCCTAGCAGGAGTTCACCCAGTATTTCACGTGTCTATGCTCCAGAAGTATCACGGTGATCCGACTCATGTATTGGATTTCAGCTTAGTCCAGTTGGACAAGGATCTATCTTATGTTGAGGAGCCAATAGTCATTTTGGATAGGCAAGTCAGAAAGCTCAAGTCAAAGAATATTGCTTCAGTAAAGGTCCAGTGGAGAGGTCAGCCGGTCGGGGAGGCGACTTAGGAGACCGAGCAGGATATGCGCAGCCAGTACCCTCATCTTTTCATCGTTTCAGGTATGTCTTTATTCTCATTTGAGGGCGAACGTAACGACCCGTCCGGTCGTTTTGAGAGTAATAGTCTTGATCTCCTATTAACTGCTTTACCCATATCTATTTCTACTATTGTGACTTGCCGGGATGATTGGTTTTCAGTTTCGGAGTGTTTTGGGACACTTAGTCCCTAAATGAGAGCTTAAGCCTTAGGATTTGGACCGTAGTCGGAACTGTGTGAAGACGACTCCGAAATAGAATTCTATCGGTCCCGTTAGCTCCGGTAGGTGATTTTGGGTTTAGTGGCGTGTCCGGATTGTGTTTTGAAGGTCCGTAGCTCATTTAGGCTTGAAATGGCGAAAGTCGAATTTTTGGAGTTTTTGGGCCGGTAGTGGAAATTTTGATATCGGGGTCAGAATTCGATTCCGAAAGTTGGAATAGGTCCGTAATATCAAATATAACTTGCGTGCAAAATGTGGGGTCAATCAGACATGGTTTGATAGGTTTCGGCATCGGTTGTAGAATGTTGAAGCTTCAAGTTCTTTAAGTTTGAATTGGAAGGCAATTCATGATTTTAGCCTTTTTTATGTGATTTGAGAGCTCGACTAAGTTCGTATAGTGTTTTAGGACTTGTTGGTATGTTTCATTGAGGTCCCGGGGGCCTCGGGTGAGTTTCGGATGCTTAACGGATCACTTTTGGACTTTGGAAGATAGTAGATTTCTGGTGTTCTGTTGCAGGCACTTTCTTCATCATGTTCGCAAGGGAGTCCTCGCGTTCGCGTAAGGTATCTGGGAAGGGCAGCTGAATTACTCTTCGCATCCGCGATGTCGGTCTCGCGTTCGCGAAGGTGTGGAACCTCGAAGCTACGCGTTCGCGATATGGTCCTCGCGTTTGCGAAGAAGAACTGGAGGCAGGCGAGATTTCGTGCTTCGCATTCGCGATGAAGCTCCCACGTTCGTGAAGGGTCAAGCTGAGTGGTCTTCACATTCACGACATGTGCATCGCATTCGTGATGGAGGATTTTTGGGCCGAAGTAAATTGTACTTCGCGAATGTGAGGGTGTGGCCGCATTCGCGAAGAAGGACGCGTCTGGGCAGTATTAAAGTTCCAAAAATGGAGGTTATGCCATTTTATTAAAAACATAAGTTGGGAGCTCGGACTTTGGACGAGGGATTGAGGGAATTTCAGAGATATCGATTGGGTAACGATACTTAACTCCTTTATGGTTATATTCCACTAATCTATGCTTGAATTCATCGTTAAATTTTGGATTTGGGGTGCAAAATTGAGAAAACATCTTACGTCGAATTTTGGGGGTTTGATCGAGATTTTTGTATTAGATTNAATGGATGTATTCTGGGAGATCCCCCAGCACTACATATTTACTTTTGGACTACGGACGTATTCCGAGAGATCCCCTTGTACTGCATATTCATTCGGAACTACGGGACGACATTCCGAGAGATTCCCCATTGTGATTACTTTGTTCTGAGCCGAGGGCTCCTTTAACTGTTAAAGTTTCTAAAATTTCTTTAACCGCATTACCGTAAATATTTACTTATATCTTTTACTGTTTAATTTATTATATTTACTCTGATAGGGTCTTGACCTGACCTCGTCACTACTCGACTAAGGTTAGATTTGGAACTTACTGGGTGCCATTGTGGTGTACTCATGCTACTCTCTGCACATGTGTTTCGTGTGTAGATCTAGGTGCACCTTATCAGTTGCACTATCAGTGAGTCGGGACAGCTTTGGAGACTTCAAGGNCATCTTACGTCGAATTTTGGGGGTTTGATCGAGATTTTTGTATTAGATTTGAGCGATTTTGGTACGAGTAAACTCGTGAGTGAATGTGTGTTCGTATTTTGCGACTTTTACCTGATTCCGAGACGTGGGCTCTACGGGCGATTTTTGACTTAATTCAGAATTTTTGTTAAAATGTTGATTTCATTAATTAGATGAGTCTATTATGGTTGTATAATGANTGACAATTTCTTTAAATAGTTAATTAATTTAAACAAAAAATTAAGCATGTGAGATTTTCATCTTTATTATATTTCCTAACAATTCACAATTTATATATCAAATAATTCAATTAAATAAAGAATACAATTTACACAAGTAANATATGTAATTGCGTTTGGCTAGATTTGGGCCATTCAGAGCCGGATATTCGTGGGAAAGTCATTGTGATCGATTGATTGAGTTTGGTTCGAGGTACGTGGCTTGCCTAACCTTGTGTTGGGGACTTTTCCCTTAGGATATTTCGATATTATTTGGTGTGTNTACCATTATTAATTTAATCACCTATGGGGTAATTTCCCCCTCACACGATTAGCCAAGAGACTTACCTCGCTCCGAAGTTCCATAGCCGGCTCCCAAGCCTTTCAAATAACTCGACCGATGCCCAATGCTCCAAAACTCGCTTTCGCTTTATTAACATTCACAAGCTTTTAATCCTCCTCCGACATCGTAACATTGAGTAAAATGCTCAAACGCCACCAACAAATTGATATCTACAATTACAATCCCAATTACAATCAAAATGTGACTCAAAATTATTTATCAATATCCATTTATGGCTCTCAAGTTGGCTACAAGCCTCTAACTAAAATCGTCTAGTAGGTTCACTTACTATCACATTCAACTCCACTCTTATCATTCAATACCCATTTGAAGTCATCAATGATACTACATTAATTCTCCAACACCGCCAAATTACTATTCATCGTCTTCCTTAACCAACATTTCTAAAACATTCAATTTTGTGATTACTTAGTTGAATACTTCCAACTAAGCTAGAAAATGATTCCATAGGTTCATTGCATTCTTTAATTTCATTTCTAAGAACACTATTTATCTTTCCCTCATTTTCTCAAGAACGCTATTCATGCCATGAACTAGAGTTTATGAAATCAACTATCCAACCATAACAACTTGAAACAAATATTAGAATTACTCTCACTGACTCATAAGAAATGAGCTTGAAGCATTAGTATTACCTTCTTGAACTTTTCCTTGAAATTCCAATGTTTGGAAATTTGGTGTTCTTGAATAACTTGAAAGATTTCAAGGGATTTCGAAGATTGAAGGATGTTAATACTAGTGTTAACAGGATGTTATTAACTTAAAATATCCAAAAACACTCACCTTGTATTCTTAAGTAGTCCCCAAGGCCGAATCCACCATGAAAGAACCAATCCCTAGCTCAAGAAAATCCCCAAAAATGGCTGCTGCTCGTGACTGCCTTATAAAGGCACATGTGCTTCAGCGAGTTGTACTTTGCGCTGTGAAGGTTGTACCTCGTATTACAAGTTTTGCCCTGCTGGACACCTTTTACTAAAACGTCCATAAGTCCTTGTAGAAATATCTAAATGACGAACGGTTGAAAGCGTTAGAAACTAGACTCGAAGATCTTTCATTTGATAGGTGTTCCACCATATAACTCCTTATATATATAGGCATGCTCGTCCAAAGTTAGATTTTTGTGTGTACTCATTTGGAACTTTAGTCTATCATGTAATTTTCAACTTCATTAAGACTTAGGGCTATCCTTAGACCCTACATCACTTATAATATGACTCGTTCACTTATTAACATACGAACCTGCTGGAACCTTCAAATCTCGATTCCGGGGTCATTTTCTCAAAGTGTTGACCGACGTCAAACTTGCTCTTTTAAGGCTAACTTAAGGAACCAAGTGTTCCNAGACTTAGGGCTATCCTTAGACCCTACATCACTTATAATATGACTCGTTCACTTATTAACATACGAACCTGCTGGAACCTTCAAATCTCGATTCCGGGGTCATTTTCTCAAAGTGTTGACCGAAGTCAAATTTGCGCTTTTAAGGCTAACTTAAGGAACTAAGTGTTCCGATTTCAACCCAAACACTTTCAAATCCTGAACCAACCATCCCCGCAAGTTATAAATCATTACAAATACATTTGGGGAATTGTATTTAGGGGAACGGGGTTCTAAAAGTCAAAATGACCGGTTGGGTCGTTACAGTTGATCCCACGTTACCGCATTTGAGATAAGCTCGAAAACACCATCTCATTTGAGATTATTTATTTTATCCATATTTGTAAATTTCAAGACCAATTTCATACACTCCAAATATTTGCAAAAAGGCCTGATTTTCACAACAACGCATGGTATTAGTCTCAACTGGCTATAGCAACTCGTGCCTACGCACATACCAACTTTCTTGATAGCGCTGAAGTACTTAAAAATTTTCTGAGCTGTTACATTCTTCCCCGCTTAGTATCATTCGTCCTCAAAAACACATAACATAACTTGTCTCTTCCTTTGCAATCTCAATCCTTTAAATTTTCTTTTTTACTAACTCCCAAATGTTTCAAAAATTTCGGCAGAGTCTCCCCTGTAAACGGGACCCTATAAACGGGCCTATCCACCTGCCAGTGTAACACCAAAACAACTCCTAACAACATATCCACAACCCAAAAAAATACAACAAGGTGTATATCAATAACGTCAATCTCAACATTACAATCAATGCATTATCATAATGATATCAGGACATGAAACACATTATATGTATATTCATCACCATATCTCTGGTCTTAAAAGCCGTTCATACTAAATTCCAGCATCATCAATTAATCTCATATTAACCACCACCTCATTTCAAATTTTTACAACACTGGCAACGGAATGTGAGGCATGAAGACCTCATGATTACTTACTCGGATTAATGAGTCACATTTAACGCCACCTGGGCACTCACCTCATAGGCTAAAACTTAATGTTTAAAGCACGAAAATGGCTGAATATGAACAGAAAAATATACAAGAATTATCAAATAAGCCTAATATGCCTGACTCCCTATTAATATTATTGTACAAATTAATTTCACAAAGGGATAATTTTAAACTCATAAATATTTCACCACAAGGACCTCGTCCTTATATAACTTCCACCGCGGCTTACAGCCCGATTTAAATATTTCACATCATGTAAGAAAACAAATGCGAGGATCTCATCCTCAACTCCGAATCACAAGTATGTTGCACATTGTACTAACTGAAATTTCAATTTCCTTTCTTTCTTCTTTTCAATATATTTCATAAATAATGAACCCTCATACCGGTAGGGCATATAATTCATAAAAATTATAATCAATTATTCCGAAACACATTAAACCCACTGTAATGAATAATAAAAATAACTTTTGGACTTATATCCCTCAATGGTGTACAAAAATAAATGACAGACACGGGCTCACACCTTCAAATATCCCAACAGGGATAAACATATAAGTGGGTCAAAAATTTACTAAGCTCACCCATAAGTGGAGCATAATAGGAGGACTCACCCTAATATTCAGAACCGAATCAAATTAAGGAAAATATCCTTTTATAAAAAAATCAAGATCGTACCTGTAACGACATCATCTGGTGTATTGGCCTCAGCCAAATCATAGTGATTAAATCAATGGGCTGGGCCTCAACCTCTTAGGCGCCCACTACCCGCCTATCCTCCACCTCTAGCTGACTGTGCACGTGGAGTATCAACTGGAATAAAGCTTGTAGCTGGAGTGTTCTAATGAAATCCACCCCTCCCAAGTCTGGGAAAATCTCTCATGATATGCCTAGTATCATCAAACTCATAACAACCCCTCTGAGTTCACGTCTGCTTGTACTGAGTCTGTGCTGTATAACTAGAATAACCACTGTAAGAATCTCGTGTCGATGGTGCACTATAAACTTGAGCACTCCGAGTAATTTGATGTGCAGACTGAGCTGACCGACTACTCGAGCCTCCGCTATAATGGGTTCTAGCTAAAGAGTAAAACCCACTGAACCCTCCAGATCTTCGAGACCTTTTGGCCTTCTTAGAATCCTTTCCTCACCTAAAACGCCCTAAATCTTCCTTGAAATCTCCACTGCTTGTTGAAATGGAGCATCAGTTTGCAATTCTCGAGCCATGCATATTTTAATATCATAATTGAGCCCCTCAATGAATCTGCGGACCCGCTCTCTGATTGTAGGGACCAAGATAGGTGCATGACGGGCTAACTCACTAAACCTGATAGCATATTCTGACACTATCATAGTGCCCTGATGCAACCGTTTAAACTCTGTGTGCCACGCATCTCTGAGAGTCTGGGGAACAAACTCTTTCAAGAACATTTCCGAAAATTGAGCCCATATTGGTGGTGTGGCATCGGCTGGTCTACCTTCTTCATAGATTTGCCACCACCGATACACTGCGCCCGATAGTTGAAATGTAGGCAACTCTGCTCACCTCCACAATACCCATGGTGTATAGAATACGGTGACAATTTTCTAGAAATTCTTGGGCATCCTCTGTAGTTGTGCCAATGAAAGTAGGTGGATCATATTTCTTAAACCTTTCAAGTCTTTTTTGTTCTTCTTCTGATGCCTCGGGCCTGACTTCAGGCCGAACCGGAATACTAGGTTGTACCGGTACTACCCCCGAAACCTGACCAATGTGAACCTGCTGCTCTGGAGTTGTGGTAGGAGTCTGATCTACTCCCCAGTCTTCGGAATGTTTGGTGTAACAAAGATACATCCCGCCTGAGTTAATGTACCGAACATACTCAGGAACTCTGCTAAAGTCTCCTGAAGTCCGAGGGTAACAATAGGTGCTTCTGGTACCTGTCCCCCAACTGGAGCTACTGTCGGCTCCTTAACTGTTGTTCTGACAGGTGCTCTAGTTGTAGCACGTGCCCTTCCTTGGCCACTACCTCGGCCTCTACCTCGGCCTCTTGCAGCCCTAGCAGTATGTGCGGATGCCTTCTCAACTAACCTGGTAGCACGTGTCCTCACCATCTGTGAGAGAATAGAGATATAAACGCTCAAATTCTACAATCAACAAATCCGCATGACAGGAATGAAAGAAGTGGAAATTTCCTAACAGTTGTGTAGCCTATCGAAGATAAGTACAGACGTCTCCATACCGATCCGCAAGACTCTACTAGACTCGTTCATGACTTGTAGAACCTATGAACCTAGAGCTTTGATACCAAGTTGTCACGACCCAAACTTTCACCACAGGCGTCGTGATGGCACCTACTCTCTAAGACTAGGTAAGCCGATTTCAATTACCTTAAGAAGCCATTTTTTTTAAACTAACAACGGAAATAATTACAATATACAACCTCCCAAGACTGGTAGTAGTGAGTCACGAACTCTAACTGAATACATGGAATGATCACGAGGACCGAATATACAATACTGTTTGATTACAAATTAATAGTACAATGAAATAAAAAGACTCCAAGGGACTGCGACGTCTAAGCAGCTCTACCTTGAATCCTTAGGATCTCGCTTTAACTCTACTCAAGTCCGATATCTCCAGTACCTGGCTCTGCACAAAAATGTGCAGAAGTGTAGTATGAGTACACCATGGTCGGTACCCAGTAAGTATCAAGACTAACCATAGTAGAGTAGAGACGAGGTACAATCAAGACACTCACTAGTCTAATAACCTGTGAAATATAATATACAAAATACTAGGAAACATATAGCAATAAGGGCAGGATAAAACAATCAGTGGTATGCGCAGTAAGACAACAAGAATACCATAAATATCACTCAATAATTAATAAATACATGTACGCCCAATTAATTCAAGTTTTTCAAATAAATATCCTTCACATATAATTCTTCCAAATAACTCTATTTTAAATGTAGTTTCTCAAATAAATATCTTTCAGATACAATTCTTTCATATAATTCTTTTTGAATAAAAATCCTTCCAAACAAATATTTTGAATATAATTCTTTCAATTAAAAAGTCACCATGTGACACCTCATTTCATAATCATAAAAAATACGGGTCTCAGCCCATTTTCATATTTTTCGTAAACACGGGTCTCAGCCCATTTTCATATTTTCACGGCACCTCGTGCCCATAATTAAATCATATCACAACTGCACGGACAATTCACGTGCCAATTATCATCACAATTTTATCACATCACATCGTGCCCACATTTCATATCACAACTGCACGGACAATTCACGTGCCAAATATCCTCATTATTTACTCATGACACCTCGTGCCCACATTTCAATTTATAATCCGCCTGGCAATAGCCACAAGCTCTCAATTTCAACATAAATCAGATTGTTATCAATTTACCAACAACAAGATAGGGTGCACAAGGTATAAACGTAAACACAAGAAAATCACAACATCACATGACAATTGTCAACACCACAACCCCACATCATCACATATTGTCCCTGACAATAGCCACCCTTATCACTCTTATTTTCACCCTTATCACTCCTATAGCCACCCTTATCAATCCGCCCAGACAATATCAATATCCACCCTTATCGCTCCTATTGCCACCCTTATCGTTCCTATAGCCACCCTTATCGCTCCGCCCAGACAATATTCCAACAAACACAACAACAACGAAATGCCACACTTATACCCACATAATATCAACGGTGAAACGCCACCCTTATCTCCCCAAAATAATAACTTACACAATACAACAATTTACACGGCAATATAATAAAATCAAGTCATATCACAATTTTCCTAATGGCCACAACCAAATTCCAAAGATATAACAAAAATCGATTAATTTCACAACAAATAGCCCAAGGCTCCACACAATGTATATATCACCCAAAAACAATCAATAGAGATAGAAATTACTCAGCATAAAGCAAAACCTTCATTAGTTCAAATTTAGATAATTATATTAACACTTATTCTTAAGCTCGCTTAAATTAATTATTTGCATAAGAAAATTCATATTGGAATTAATTTCCAAGAAATATTAAACCAACAATACTCACGAAATTTCATAAATATTTCAAGTAACAATCACATCAAATTATCATAAAAAAACAAATTCAACAATAAGGATTTAGGCATGGCAAACAGATGATTTAATAATTTTCCACAATTTCCCAATTTACTACACAATAATGCCTAAGACTTTAATTCAATGAATTTTGCACGTATAAGCCCGAGTACGTACTTGTCACCTCGCGTACACGATTTTTCACATTTCACAAATGGCACATAAGACTCAATGCCTAACGGGTTTCTCCCACTCGAGGTTAAGCAAGACACTTACTTTTTTGAAGTTAGGCCGATATTCTAAAATAGCCTTCTTATTTGAATTGACCTCCGAACATCTCAAATCTATCCAAATTAATTGTATAATTCCATTAAAATTCGTCGGAAACAATTCCAGATAATAATACGTCGACTTAAAAGTTTATTCCAAAAAGTCAACAAAAGTCAACGCGGGACCCGCCCCTCGGAATTCGACAAAATTTTCATGAAATCTGAACACCCATTCTGGTACGAGTTCAACCATACCAATTTTATTGAATTACAATAACAACTCGACCTTCAAATCTTAAATTTTCATTTTTGGAAGATTTTATAAAAATCTTGATTTCTTCCATTAAAATTCAAACAATGAATATAATCATAGATTCATGAAATATGAAAACTTTAGGATATAGAATACTTACCCTAATGCATATGGTGAAAATCGCCTCAAAATTAGCTTCAATCCGAGCTCCATAGCTCTGAATATGTCAAAAATGGTTGAAACCTCGAAATATAGCTATTGCCCAAGTATTTACTCTTCGCGATCGGGAAGCACAAAATTTTTCAGACCCAAAATTGCTCTTCGCGATCACAGAAAACCAATCGCGATCGCGAAGAACAAACTCCCCAACTCTTCCAGACAACCTCTAGTATAATAGTCATAACTGTTTATCCAAAACTCCAAATGATGAATGGTTTATCTTTCTGAAAACTAGATTCCAATGGCTATAACTTATGTTTGTTGTTCATCTCGTAATTCCTTATATATTGCGAAATATAAGCTTTCAAAATCAGCCCTATGCAATAAAGATTTCCAAACTCTTCCCAGATAGCCTATAGTATATCTACCATAACACTTTGTACACAACTCCACATAACAAATAGTTTAACTTTCTGAAATCTGGACACAAAGGGCTACAACTTTCATTTTTAGATCATCTCCAAATTCCTTATAGATTGCGAGATATGAGCTTCCAAAGTCGCGTCAGTGCGGCAAGAGTTTCCTCTACGCTATCGCGATTCACAGTCTCCAAACAACAAAATTACTCTTCGCGATCGCGACTGGTTGTCCGCGATCGCGATGCATACCTCTATGGCCAAAAACCAGCAACTAAAAATGGTCTAGAACTGGTCTGAAACCACCCCAACACTCACCCGAGCCACTCGGTACCCCGTCTAAGCATACCAACCAGTCCCAATACATAACACGAACCTGCTCGAGGCCTCAAATCACATCAAACAATATTCAAAACTACGAATCACACCTCAAATCTAAATCTATGAACTTTGAACTTTCAAAATCTATATCTTGTTCCGAATACATCAAATCAATTCAGAATGACTTCAAATTTTGCAGGCAAATCCCAAATAACATAACAGAGCTATTCCAACACTCGGAATTGCATCCGACCCCGATATCAAAAAGTCCACTTCCGGTCCAAAACTCTAGAAATTTGACTTTCGTCATTTCAAGTCTAAATCAGCTACAGACCTATGATTCACCGTCCGAACACTCTCCTAAGTCCAGAATCACCCAACGGAGATAACGAAACTGACTGAACTCCATTCTGGAGTCATCTTCACACAGTTCTGACTGAACTCCATTCCGGAGGCATCAATTTGGGATATCTTTGATATTTCAAAATTTTCAAATGAGGGATTCAAATTAGAGTACATCTCTCTTACTTTGCATGGGGATACACCTATTATTGAAATTGAGTCAGAGGATATCGAGTATGAGATTGAGTATTGGCGGAATTCTATAGTTTGCTATGTGTTGGGTGCTCATCCCTCATTTGTTGTTATTAATTGGTAAATACAAAGAATTTGGGCAAAGCATGGACTGAATAAAATAGTTATGCTTAAAAATGGGATCATATTGGTTAGGTTTGATAGTGAAATAGGGAAAATGAAGCTATACAGGGGGTATATATATCATTTTGATAGCAAACAATTTATAGTTAAAAGCTTGGAATCGAGAAATGGAGTTTACAAATGAAGAATTAATTCCTTATTCCCATATAGATCAAGTTCCCTGGGCTGGATTTCAAATAATGGAAACAAAAAGGATTTAGTAAGATTGGTAGTTTGGTGGGAAAGCCTTTAATGGTGGACTACAATACACAAAAGAAGGCTGGATTAAGCTTTGTTAGATTGCTCGTTGAAGTTAACATGGATGCAGACCTGCCAAATGAAGACTTAAGTGTAGGAATGAGAAAGGCATCGTAATTGAAAAAAGAGTTGTCTACAACTGGAAACCTACGTTGTGAAAAATAACGTTGACGTGAAACGATGCAAAATAACGTTGACGTCAGAATGACATCAAGAATCTTATAGAATTTTTTTATATCATGCACATACTTATTTCAGAGTCTTGTTCCTACTTTATTGGGAGGATTTCTTTACTTACTGAGTACCGTTGTGGTATATTGATGTTCTCTTCATGGGAACCTATGTCAATGTAGGCACAAATTTTGCAGGTAAGCAGGCTATGAGCTAGGATATTCTCCTCCCATTTCCAGCAGATTTGGTGAGCTCCATTTTAGTTCGTAGAGTTCGTTGATTCTAAAATTTTTGTCTTACTATTCAGTATTTCTTAGAGGCTTCATAGACAGAGTTAGAACAGATTCATGGGTGTCCACTTTGCATTACATTTATTTTACAATTTATTCCAGATAACATAATGAAATTTGTTTCATATTATTATTTCGATAAATGATTTAGAAAAGAATTTACTTTAAACCATATCGAATTGGGTTGAGATGCATTTCATAACATAAATAGAACAGAATATAAAGCCATAGATTGTTCGCTCGGTCAAGTTAAGACACTGAGTGTCGGTTACGACTTGGTTAGAAATTGGGTCATGACACAAACGAGTTGGGTCGGGTCGGATATGGGACGAGTCAAAAACGGGTAATGAAAAAATATATAAATTATCCGACCTGAATCATATTTAATACGGATAAAATATGGATCAACCGGAGGATAGTATGGGTAATCATATTATCCATGGCTTCTTAAATATGAACACTTTTGGGAGAATTCATAGTCTCCCAAACTTGAGGAACCCCCAATTTAAGATCTTACAAATATAAAAGTTAAACACATTNGTTAAAACATTAGTTATCCATTGGTTATCTATATTCTAAATGGATAATATGGTTCTTATCCATATTTGATCCGTTTTTAAAAAGTTCATTATCCAACCTATTTTAGAGTGGATAATATAGGTGGTTAACTGTTTTCTTTTAACTATTTTGTCACCACTACTATTGGCTTAAAGGGAAGGAGGGATGGTCTTCCTTGTCCCATGTATGCCCATTGCAAACCATCATATATAACAGGGTTAGAAAATCTTCCCCGAAATCAAGATTGTAAATTTCACCTAAGAGCAGGGGCGAAGCTATAATTTAGGTTATAAGTTCGGTTGAACTCAATGTAACGACCCGCCCGGTCGTTTTGAGTGTTATAACCCTGTTCCCCCATTTACTCCTCAATTTATGCTATATAGTTGTTTTATGACTTAGCGGATTAGTTGGTTCGGGTCCGGAAGGAATTCGGAATGAAATGAGACACTTAGTCTCATAATTGAAAATTTAAGTTAGAAAAATGGACCGGTTATGGACCTATGTGTAAACGACCTCGGATTTGAATTTTAATGATTCCAATAGCTTCGTATGGTGATATTAGGTTTAGGAGAGTATCCGAAATATTATTTGGAGGTCCGTAGTGGAATTAGGCTTGAAATGCCGAAAGTTGAATTTTTGGGAAGTTTGACCGGGGTGTTGACTTTTTGATATCGGGGTCAAAATTCGATTCTGAAAATATGAGTACCTCTGTTATGTCATTTATGACTTTTATGCAAAATTTGTAGTCAATCGGACGTGATTTGATAGGTTCCGAAGTCATTTGAAGAAATTAGAAATTTCAAAGTTCATTAGGCTTGAATCTATGTGTGATTCGTGTTTTAGTGTTGTTGGATATGATTTGAAGGCTCGACTAAGTTCGTATGATATTTTAGGACTTGTTGGTACATTTTGTGGAGGTCCCGCGGGCCTCAGGTGAGTTTCGGATGGTTAACGGATGAAATTCAGACTTAGAAGAAATAGCTGAAATTTCTGCCCACTGTTGTAATTGCAACTTCGGAAATTCTATCGCAGGTGCGAGCTCGTAGAAGCGAGCCTGGCAAGCACAGATGCGCAAATGGACTATGGGGTAGTGGTCGTAGGTGCGAGGGAAATTCCGCACCTGCGTGAGCACATATGCGGAGGGACGCGCGTAACAGCAGCCTGCGCAGGAGCGCAAACAGGTGCACAGATGCGGGCAAAGGCGCAAATGCGGGACTTTTTCCGCACATGCAGTTGGCGCAGAAGTGGCCAAGTTGTCGCAGATGCGAAAATCCCTGGACAGTACAAAAACAGAGGGTTCCGAGCTTTTGCCATTGTTGGGCATTTCAAGCTCAGGTTGGGCGATTTTGAGCAAGGTTTTCACGGGAAAACTTGAGGTAAGTCCCTTGTGATCTTTCTACTCCATAATATTGAATTATCATCGAATAATCCGACTAGATTACATGTTTTTGAGGTGTAAATCGGGGGTTGGAACTTAGGGATTTGAAAATAAGATTTGAAGCTTTGACGGTCGAGTTGAGGTCCGATTTTGGTAAAATTAGTATGGGTAGATTCGTGGTGGAATGAGCTTTCGGATTTAATAACTTTTGTCGAGGTCCGAGATGTGGGGCCCAGATGCGTCTTTTGAGCTAAATTTCGGATTTTTGTCATAAAATAGTATTTTTCTTATGGAATTAATTCCAATAAATTTTATTGTCTAAAACAAATTATTTATGACTACTTTCGAGGCATTCAGAGGCCGATTTGCGAGGCAAAGGCATAGCAGAGTAAAGAGTTTCACGTTTTGAGGTAAGTAAGAGTTATAAATCTGGTCCTGAGGGTATGAAACCTCGGATTTTGGTATCATGTGATTATTGTGGAGGTGACGCACATGCTAGCTGACGGGCGTGTGGGTGTCCACCGAGGGGGTTGTGACTTGGTCCATCCCGAAAAACTGTAAAATTGAATAATTTGTTGTTAGGTATATGCTCTCTATGTGTTGATAAAATTTGATTGTAAATCATGTTAGATATCATGCTTCGGCTATGTGATAGTACTGTTGGGACCCACAAAGGTCGCGTAATTGTTGAATTGCCTGCTAAATGCTATATGTACTAAGTCTTAGATTTTACTTGCACATTTTATCGCAGTCTCTGTTATTATTATTGATACATCGTATAATTGTTGTTCAGGATGATTTCATGATTATTAAGAGCCCGAAAGGCTGGAGAGATTTATGACTGTGTGAGGCCGAGGGCTTGATTGTGAGATATTGATACTATAGCACGTGAGTTGGCCATGCAGCACGTGAGTTGGCCGTGCAGATCCTTATATTATACTATAGAACGTGAGTTGGCCGTGCAGATCTAGATATTTATATTATGGCACGTGAGTTATTCGTTCAGCACGTGAGTTGTCTGTGCAGCGCGTGAGTTATCCGTTCAAATTATAGCGCTTCGGCTGTAGGAGCCCCTCCGTAGTCTGTACACCCCTAGTGAGCGCGGGTACCCATTGAGAGTGAGTGATGAGGTGTGGGAGCCTAGGGAGTGATGAGGGCTGGGAGCCTAGTGAGTGATTGTTTTCCTAAGAGGTTATACTTGATTTGCATTTGTTGTTGCACTTAGTTGCTATCTGTCATTATGGTGAAATCTATGAATGATTGTTGATATACAGATTACATGAACAAGAACTGTATAAAAATTGATTTGACATTAAACTATCAGATTTGATAGCATGTCTATTCTTTGCTGGAATTACTCGAAATGAACCATAACTGTGTAGCTCGTTACTATCTTCAGCTCCTTATTTATTATTGTTACTTTCTGAGTTGGTTGTACTCATAATACATCCTGCACTTTGTATGCAGATCCAGGTGTTCCCGGACATAGAGGGTGTTGATCCTTTCGCACGATTGATTTTCGGGAGATTGTGAGGTAGCTGCCATGTTCCGCAGACCTTGTCTCTCCCTCTCTATCTCTTTGTTTACCGCATTTGGTCTCAGACTATTATAGATTATATTTTCCAGACTTCAGATACCGGGGGCACTACCAGCCTAGCCGGTTGCAGCTTCTCAGTCCCCGGTAGTTCCTGTTATGGCAGATGATGAACAGAGGAGACTTGAGATATTTGAGAGGCTTCGACCTCCACCATTTAGCGGTACTGAGTCATAGGATGCTCAAGATTTTCTGGATAGGTGTCAATGAATGGTTTGGACAGCGAGTATTCTAGAGACCAGTGGGGTCTTATTCACTACTTTTCAATTTTCTGGGTCTGCACTCAGATGGTGGGAGACTTACGAGAGACGTAGGCCTATTGGCGCAACACCCCTTACTTGGCATCAGTTCAACGTGGTCTTTTTGGAGAAGTTAGTACCTCAGTCTCGTAGAGAAGAGCTGCGTAGATAGTTTGAGCAGCTTCGCCAGAGTGATATGTCCGTGACGCGGTACGAGATGAGATTTTCTGAGTTGGATCGTCACGCATTCTGGTTGGTTCCCACTGATAGAGAGAGGATTAGGAGGTTCATTGATGGCCTCACATATCAGCTGGGGTTACTTATGACTAAGGAGAGAGTATTTGGTGCTACCTTTGATAAGGTAGTGGACATTGCTTGGCAGATAGAGATTGTTCGTAGCCAGGAATGTGGAGAGAGAGGGGCTAAGAGGCCTCGTGGTTTGGGTGATTACAGCCGTGTTCCTTCAGGGGGTCAGTTTCACCGTGGTAGGGCTCGTTCTTACAGACACGCTCAGACGGGTCGTCCAGCTCATCACGGTGCATCAACTAGCCATGGTTCTTACAGTGCTCACTTAGGCCAGTCTTCATTTAGTGCACTACCAGTGCAGAGTTCTCATCATGCCTCATCCGCACAGGCTTCTACAGGTCATCCCCCGGGTTATCAGGCGCAGCAGTTCTATCAGAGGAAGGGTTGTTTTGAGTGAGGAGAATTTGGTCATTTCAAGAGAGAGTGTCCTAGGCTGTTGAGTGGGGTTTCACAACAGAGTTCTCGACCGACGACACCAGCACCAATAGTTACACCACCTGCCTTGCCATCTCGGGGTGGGGGTTTGGCAGCTAGGCGTCGCCCAAGAGGGGGAGGCCGATCAGGAGGTGGGCATGCTTGATTCTATGATTTTCCTGCCAGGCCAGATTTTATTTCCTCAGATGGTGTGATCACAGGTATTGTTTCAGTGTGCCACAGGGAGGCCTCTATATTATTTGACCATGGTTCCACTTATTCATATGTATCATCATATTTTTATCATTATTTGGATATGCCCTGTGAGTCCTTAGTTTCACTTGTTTGTGTATCTACACCGATGGATCGTGTGTATCGGTCGTGTGTGGTAACTATTGGGGAACTAGAGACTAGAGTTGATCTATTATTACTCGGTATAGTTGATTTAGATGTAATCCTGGGTATGGATTGATTGTCTCCATGTCATGCTATTCTGGACTGTCACGCAACAATCGTGACGTTGGCGATGCCGGGGTTGCCAAAGGTGAAAATGGAGGGGTTCTTTAGATCTTGTTCTTAGCTGGGTAATTTCTTATTTGAAGGCCCAACGTATGGTTGGAAAGGGATGCTTGTCATATTTTTCCTTTGTGAGAGATATTGATGCAAATGCTCCTATAATTGATTCAGTGCTGGTCGTGCGAGACTTTCCGAATATAGTTCCTGCAAACCTGCCGGGTATGCCACCCGATAGGGATATTGATTTCGGCATTGACTTGGTTCAGGGCACTCAGCCGATTTATATTCCTCCATATCGTATGGCACCAACTGAGTTAAAAGAATTGAAAGAGCAACTTCAAGAACTCCTTGAAAAGGGATTTATTAGGCCTAGTGTGTCACCTTGGGGTGCACCAGTTCTGTTTGTGAAAAAGAAAGATGGTACTATGCGAATGTGCATTGATTATAGGCAGTTGAATAAAGTTACAATCAAGAATAAATATCCATTGCCGCATATTGATGATTTATTTGACAAGCTTCAGGGAGCGAAAGTGTTCTCCAAAATTGATTTGAGGTCTGGGTATCACCAATTAAAAATTCGGGATTCGAATAATCTAAAGACGACATTCAGGACTTGTTATGACCACTATGAATTTCTTGTGATGTCTTTTGGGCTAACCAATGCCCCAGCAACATTTATGCATTTGATAAATAGTGTATTTCAGCCATATCTTGATTTGTTTGTCGTGGTATTCATTGATGATATTCTGGTGTACTCACGTAGCCAGGAGGAGCATGCATAACACTTGGGTTTTGTATTACAGAGGCTGAGAGAGGAGAAACTTTATGCCAAATTCTCTAAGTGTGAGTTCTGGCTTAGTTCGGTGGCATTCGTGGGACATATATTGTCCGGTGAAGGTATTAGGGTGGATCCGAAGAAAATAGAGGCAATTCAGAATTGGCCCAAACTATCCTCAATTACTGAGATTCAGAGTTTGCTTGGCTTGGCCTGTTATTATCGTCGTTTCATGGAGAGTTTCTCGTCTATTGCATCGCCTATTACTAAATTAACCCAGAAAGGTACTCCGTTCAGGTGGGCAGATGAATGTGAAGAGAGCTTTTGGAAGCTAAAGAGAGCTTTGACTACAACTCCAGTATTGGTGTTGCCTACAGGTACAGAGTTTTATACTATGTATTGTGACACATCGCGGATTGGTCTCAGCGCAGTACTTATGCAAGACGGTAGGGTGATTGCCATGCGTCCAAACAGTTAAAGGTACATAAGAAGAATTATCCAGTCCATGATCTTGAGTTAGCAACTATTGTTCATGCCTTGAAAATTTGACAGCATTACTTGTATGGTGTCCAGTGTGAGGTATATACTGATTATCGGAGTCTACAACATTTGTTTAAATAGAAGGATCTTAACTTGCATTAGTGAAGGTGGTTGGAGTTGCTTAAGGATTATGATATCACCATTCTCTATCATCCCGGAAAGGCCAATGTGGTGGCTGCTGCCTTGAGTCGTAAGGCAGAGAGTTTGGGTAGCTTAGCATACTTACCGGTAGAAGAGAGGCCTTTAGCCTTGGAGGTTCAGGCTTTGGCTAATCAGTTTGTTAGATTGGATGTTTCCGAGCCGAATCGAGTTTTGGCCTATGTGGTTTCTTGGTCTTCTTTATATGATCGCATCAGAGAGTGCCAGCATGATGATCCACATCTGCTTGTTCTTAAGGACACGGTTCAGCACGGTGATGCCAAGGAAGTCAATATTGGAGATGACGGTGTATTATGGATGCAGGGCAGGCTATGTGTACCTAATGTAGATGGTTTGCGTGAGCTGATTCTCCAGGAAGCTCACAGTTTGTGGTACTCTATTTATCCAGGCACCGCGAAGATGTATAAGGATTTGAGACATCACTATTGGTGGAGGCGGATGAAGAGAGATATAGTTGGGTTTGTATCTCGGTGTTTAAATTGTCAACAGGTAAAGTACGAGCACCACAGACCGGGCGAATTGCTACAGAGACTTGAAATTCCGGAGTGGAAGTGGGAGCGTATTACCATGGACTTCGTAGTTGGACTCCCACAGACTTTGAGAAAGTTTGATGTTGTTTGATCCGGAGTAGATCGGTTGACCAAGTTCGCACATTTTATTCCTATCGGTACTAATTATTCTTTGGAGTGGTTGGCTGGGATTTATATTCGCGAGATTGTTCGCCTACACGGTGTGCCGGTGTCCATTATTTCAGATCGGGGTACGCAGGTTACCTCATAGTTTTGGAGGTCAGTGCATCGAGAATTGGGAACACAAGTTCAGTTGAGTACAACATTTCACCCTTAGACGGACGGACAGTCCGAGCGCACTATTCAGGAACGGCTTCACATAGCACAGTCTAGACAGAAGAGTAATGCCGATAAGAAGGTTCGTGATGTTGTTCACATGGTTGGGGAGAAGGTTCTACTCAAGATTTCACCCATGAGAGGTGTGTTGAGGTTCGGGAAAAAGGGAAAGTTGAGCCCTCGGTATCCATGTTCCGAAAATATGTTGGGGATCCGTCTCACATTCTAGATTTCAGTATAGTACAACTGGACGGTAATTTGACTTATGATGTGGAACCGGTGGCTATTTTAGACCGGAAGGTACGAAAGCTGAGATCAAAGAACATAGCTTCGGTGAAGGTGCAATGGAGAGGCCAGCCAGTCGGAGAAGCTACTTGGGAGATTGAGCATGAGATGCAGAGCAAATATCCACACTTATTTGAGACTCCATGTATTGTTCTAAAATTGTTCGAGGACGAACATTTGTTTAAGAGGGGGAGAATGTAACAACCCAGCCGGTCGTTTTGAGTGTTAAAACCTCGTTCCCCCATTTACTGCTCAATTTATGTTATATAGTTGTTTTATGACTTACCGGGTTAGTTGGTTCGGTTCCGGAAGGAATTCGGAATGAAATGAGACACTTAGTCTCATAATTAAAAATGTACGTTAGAAAAATAGACCGGACATGGACCTATGTTTAAACGACCTCGAATTTGAATTTTGATGATTCCAATAGCTCCGTATGGTGATTTTGGGCTTAGGAGAGTGTCTGGAATATTATTTGGAGGTCCGTAATGGAATTAGAATTGAAATTCAGAAAGTTGAATTTTTGGTAAGTTTGACCGGGGGGTTGACTTTTCGATATCGGGGTCGAAATCCGATTCTGAAAATTTGAGTACCTCCGTTATGTTATTTATGACTTGTGTGCAAAATTTGTGATCAATCGGATGTGATTTGATAGGTTCCGGAGTCATTTGTAAAAATTAGAAATTTTAAAGTTCATTAGGCTTGAATCTATGTGTGATTCGTGTTTTAGTGTTCTTGAATGTGATCTGAAGGCTCGACTAAGTTCGTATGATGTTTTAGGACTTGTTGGTATATTTGGTTGAGGTCCCGGGGGCCTCGAGTGAGTTTCGGATGGTTAACGGATCTAATTCGGACTTAGAAGAAATAGCTGAAGTTTCTACCCTCTGCTGCAATCGCACCTGCGGAAATTCTATCGTAGGTGCGAGCTCGCAGAAGCGAGCCTGGCAAGCACAGATGCGCAAATGGACTATGGGGCAGTGGTCGCAGGTGTAAGGGAAATTCCGCACCTGCGTGAGCGCAGATGCGAAGGGAGGCGCGCAGAAGCGGCCTGCACATGAGCGCAAACAGGCACGCAGATGCGGGACTTTTTCCTCACATGCGGTTGGCGCAGAAGCGGCCAAGTTGCCGCAGATGCAAAAATGCCTGAACAGTACAAACACAGATGGGTTCCGAGCGTTTGCCATTTTTGGGCATTTCAAGCTCGGGTTGGGTGATTTTGAGCAAGGTTTTGCACGGGAAAACTTGAGTTAAGTCCCTTGTGATCATTTCTACACAATAATATTGAATTATCATCGAATAATCCGACTAGATTACATGTTTTTGAGGTATAAATCGGAGGTTGGAACTTAGGGATTTGCAAATAAGATTTGAAGCTTTGTGGGTCGAGTTGAGGTTGGATTTTGGTAAAATTTATATGGTTAGACTCGTGGTTGAATAGGCTTTCGGATTTTGTAACTTTTGTTGGGTTCCGAGACGTGAGACCCACGGGCGATTTTTGAGCTAAATTTCAGATTTTTGTGAAAAAAAGTATTTTCTTATGGAATTAATTCCAATAAATTTTATTGTCTGAAACGAATTATTTATGACTACTTTCGAGGCATTCAGAGGCCGATTTGCGAGGCAAAGGCATAGCAGAGTAAAGAGTTTCACGTTTTGAGGTAAGTAAGAGTTATAAATCTGGTCCTGAGGGTATGAAACCCCGAATTTTGGTATCATGTGATTATTGTGGAGGTGACACACATGCTAGCTGACGGGCGTGTGGGCGTCCACCGAGGGGATTGTGACTTGGTCCATCCCGAAAAACTGTAAAGTTGAATAATTTTGTTGTTAGCTATATGCTCTCTGTGTTGATAAAATTTGACTGTAAATCATATTAGAAATCATGCTTAGGCTATGTGATAGTACTGTTGGGACCCACAGAGGTCGCGTACTTGTTGAATTGCCTGCTAAATGCTATATGTACTCAGTCTCAGCTTTACTTGCATATTTTATCTCAGTCTCTGTTATTATTATTAATACATCATATCATTGTTGTTTAGGCTGATTTCATGATTATTAAGAGCTCGAGAGACTGGAGAGATTTATGATTGAGTGAGTCCGTGGGCTTGATTGTGAGATATTGATACTGTAACACGTGAGTTGGCCGTGCAGATCCTTATATTATACTATAGCGCGTGAGTTGGCCGTACGGATCCTTATATTATACTATAACACGTGAGTTGGCCGTGTAACACGTGAGTTGACTGTGCGGACCCAGATATTTATGTTATGGCACGTGACTTATCCGTGTAGATTATAGCGCTTGGGCTGTAGGAGCCCCTCCGGAGTCTGTACACCCCTAGTGAGCGCGGGTATCCATTGAGAGTGAGTGATGAGGGGTGGGAGCCCAGGGAGTGATGAGGGCTGGGAGCCCAGTGAATCATCGTTTTCCTAAGAGGTTGTACTTGATTTCCATTTGTTGTTGCACTTAGTTGCTATCTATTATTGTCGTGAAATCTCTGAAAGATTGTTGATATACGGATTACATGACCAAGAACTGTATAAAAATTGATTTGCCATTAAACTGCCAGATTTGATAACATGTCTATTCTTTGCTGGAATTACTCGAAATGAACCATAATTGTGTAGCTCGTTACTATCTTCAGTTCCTTATTTATTATTGTTACTTGCTGAGTTGGTTGTACTCATACTACACCTTGCACTTCGTGTGCAGATTAAATGGTTTGAATGGTAAGCATAGGAATACCAAAACTGCACGCCGCGAGCCACACCTTGCGAAAATATAATCTTGTGAAGGACTAAAAGTGATAAGAGTTTAAAGAATATAATCGACAGTGTAAACTTTTCTCTCGCGGTCGGTAACTTTATTACAGGTAAGTTTCCAAATAATTTATAAACTTTTGGTACTTAAATTGTAAAAATGAGAAAATAGTAGTAGTTAGAAGGTTATTTGGACTCTATATTTATTATATTCTACGACCGTGTGTTTACAGAAAATACAAAGGATTCGACGTTATCTTCTTTTTATTTTCTTGAACACTATTGATACAATATAATGTCAAATTGTCAATGTGCAGCATACCCCACTAAAATTTAAACCAATCACTGACTCTATTCTATATGGTATACTGGATGAACCAGGCCAAAAAAGAAAAAAGAACACACGCAAAAATTACATAATTTATATGTTGGAAAGAGAAAAGAACACATCTTTTCGGAAGAATTAACCAAAATAACATACATATAGTATATGTATTATTCAAAATATATAATATGTACATAATTATGCATACCGATTAAAAAAAGTAAATAGTGAATCTAATTGACTATTTGTATAGAGATTCCTTTTTTGTACTATATCATTACTGACTTGCTGTTGGAGTTCCGAATTCACAGATCTTTTTCTTTCTGGACTCAAGAAAAATACTTACTTGTAACGATCCAATCGGTCGTTTTGACTTTTAGAATCCCGTTCCCCTAAATAAAAGTTCCCGTATGTGCTTTAAATGATTTATGACTTGTGGGAATGGTTGGTTCGGGATTTGGAAGTATTTGGGTTGAAATCGGAACACTTGGTTCATTAAGTTTGGTTTAAACGGCCAAGTTTGACTTTGGTCAACATTTTGAGAAAACAGACTCGGATCAGTGATTTGATAGTTTTGATGGGTCCGAATCGTGATTTGGGACTTGGGCGTATGCCCGGAATAAAATTCCGAGGTCCCTAGCCCGAGATATGGAATTTTGATGAACAATTAAAATGTTTAAGTTCAAATAGTGATCGGATGTCTAATTATGTAAAAACGACCCCGGAATAGAATTTTGATGATTCCAACAGCTCTGTATGGTGTTTGTGGACTTAGGAGCGAGTTCGAAATTTTATTTGGAAGTCCGTAGTTAAATTAGGCTTGAGATGGCTAAAAATAAGAATTTAAGTTTGGAAGTTTGACCGAGGAGTTGACTTTTCTATACCGGAGTCGGAATCCAGTTTCAAAATTTTTCATAGCTCCGTTATGTCATTTATGATTTATGTGTAAAATTTGAGGTCAATCGGAATTGATTTGATAGGTTTCGATATCGAATGTAAAAGTTAAAAATTTTAAGTTTCATTAAGCTTGAATGAGAGACTAATTCGTGGTTTTAGCGTCGTTTTATGTGATTTGAGGTTTTAAATAAGTTCGTATAATGTTTTAGGACTTATTGGTATATTTGGTTGAGATTCCGAGGGCCTCGGGTGAGTTTCGGATGGTTAACGTATCAAAAGTTGGACTTAAAACAGTTGCTGCAATTTTTCCTTTTTACTGGATTTTCTGGCCCAAAATCGAGGCCGAGGATTGAAGTTGAGGATCGAGGCCGAGGATCGAGGTCGGGGATCGAGGCCGAGAATCGAGGCTGAGGATCGAGGCCCAGGATCGAGGCTGTGGATCGAAGCCGAGGATCGAGGCTGTGGATCGAAGCCATGAATCGAGGCTGTGGATCGAGGCCATGAATCGCGGGCTACCTGGGCAAAATTATAAAAGAGGGCATTCGTCCCATTCGCCATTTTTAACAAATTGGAGTTTGAGCATAGGCGATTTGTGATAGATTTTCAAGGAAAAGACATTGGGGTAAGTGATTCTAACTTAGATTTGGTCTATAAACATAAATATATCATTGTTTTCACCATTTAATTAGTGTTTTGAGATTGAGATTTGAAAAACTTTAGAAATCGGATAGAAACGAATTTTTCAGATTTCGGTATCGATTCGGAGTCGGATTTGAGTGAAATTGATATCATTGAACTCGTAATGGAATGGGTTGTCGGATTTCATAACTTTTGCCAGATTTTGAGATGTGGGCCCCACGAAGGATTTTTTAATTAATTTTGAGATTTTTATTAAAAATGTAGTATTTTCTTATAGAATTGATTCGTATAATTTTTAGTGATTGTATCGAATTAGTTTGGCTAGATTCGAGCCAAACAGAGTTGGATAATCGTGGAAAAGGAATTAAATTGGAGCAAGACGAGGTAAGTCTCTTGTCTAATCTTGTGAGGGAGCAATTACCTCATAAGTGATTAAAATTAAATAATTATTGCTAATTGTGGGGGCTACGTATGTACGAGGTGACGAGAGTCCGTGCGTAGCTACTATTAATGCTAAAGTCCGGGTAGTTTAGGATTCAAAGCATGAACTACTAGTGTAAATTGTATTCTTTGTTTAATTAATATTAATTGATATATATATATATATATATTGTGAATTTTCAGGTAAAGATATTAAAGGATAGAAACCTTATATGCTGGATTTTCTGTTTAAATTAATTAATTATTAAAAGAAATTGTTCTTCCTACCGAATTTATCTTATAATAAATATACTCTCCTTCCGGAGGCACATAAGAAAATGTCCTCCTTTCTTGTGGAGCGGGCCGAACGCCTCGGCAGGATAGATGCATCTGTGGATCGCGCCGCACGTCCCTCGGCAGTGTACACAACACTCTGAATCGGGTCGTACGTCCTCGGCAGATATCGTGCTTAATAATAATAATTACACGATACTTAGACAGTTTATTACAGCTTGTAAAGCTATTTGATAATTGAAAACATATTGAAATTGGATTGCAGCTAGTAAAGCTATTTGATAAATTGGAATTTTTATTGAAATTGAAGGATTTAATTAATAGATTAGAAATTATTTGTATTGAAGGAATTTAATTAATATATTGAGAATTATTGGAATTGAAGGAATTTAGTTACTTCTGCTGGTTGAATAAAATTATTGTTAACTCTGTGAATCATGTTGATATAAATATTTCTATTTTCATGATTATTTAATATTATTGACCCATAGTGAGTGTCATAGTCGGCCATCTCGTCTCTACCTCTTCGAGATTAGGCTTGATACTTACTGGGTACACGTTGTTTTCGTACTCATACTGCACTTGCTGCACATTTTATTGTGCAGGTACATATATGTATAGCGGCCTTGTGGGCGCAGAGGTGTGGTTAATAATTGTGGGGACATAGGTGAGCTGCATTCTATATTACGATTCGCAGCTAACAAAATCTCCTTCAGAGTTACTATATTTTCCTGTCTAATTTGTATTCTGGACAGATGCTGTATTTTATTTTAATTCCCTAGTAAATGCTCATGCACTTGTGACACCGGATTTTGGGATGATTATGAGTTGCACTAGGAAAGTTTTAAAGATATTAGTATGTATTCTGTAACTGTCATCTTCTGCTATTTAATTGAGTGGAACAACTATGACTTCAAAATTATTAAAACAAAAATTTATTTAGTATTTATTGCTGGCTTGTCTGACAGCGCTGTCCGGCGCCATCATGACCTATAGCTGAAATTGGGTCGTCACACTACTACTAATAAACAACGAGGAAGAGAAATAAAATAATTAAAGAACAACTGACTAAAGACAAATTTAGAATAACAACAACAATTGACAACTCACAATAGCTCGGTGCACTAAGCTTACTCTATATGTGCGCGGGCAGTGCTGGCCTAAGGGTAAGGCCGCGCAGCTAAAGCAGCTGCTTTGGGCTTCATAATTTTCGGGGCCCCAACTTTTTCTAATAGGTTATATATTAATTTATTTTTAGAAGAATATTTAGTGTTTTAAATGAGAAAGTACTAATTTTCATAGTAAAAAAGTAGGATTAAATTGTTGATTATAAATTGAGGAAACAATATCTTTTTGGGAATCACTCTCTAGACCATAAATTGAGAAAGGATTCGATTATTANTAATTTTCATAGTAAAAAAGTAGGATTAAATTGTTGATTATAAATTGAGGAAACAATATCTTTTTGGGAATCACTCTCTAGACCATAAATTGAGAAAGGATT
>AWOL01S0020270.1:0-23959 GCA_000715115.1 Nicotiana otophora
ATGAACAATAGCTGCTAACTCAAGGTCGTGGACATGATAGTTCTTTTCATGTACCTTCAGCTGTCTGGACACGTAGGCAGTCACCCTACCATTCGTCATCAACTCTGCGCCGAGACCAATCCGCGACGCATCACAATATACCGTATAATACCCCAAACCTGTAGGCAATACCAATACTGGGGTTGTAGTCAAAGCTGTCTTGAGCTTCTGAAAGCTCTCCTCATACTCCTCTGACCATCTGAACGGAGCACCCTTCTGGGTCAACCTGGTCATAGGTGCTGCAATAGATGAGAAATCCTCTACAAATTGACGGTAAAACCCCACCAGACCAAGAAAACTCCAGATCTCCGTAGCTGAGGACGGTCTGGGCCAACTCTACACTGCTTCAATCTTCTTCGGATCCACCTGGATCCTATCACTAGATACTACATGACCCAAGAATGCCACTAAGTCTAGCCAAAACTCACACTTTGAAAATTTTGCATATAACTTCTTTTCTCTCAAGGTCTGAAGTGCAGTCCTCAGGTGTTGCTCATGATCCTCCCGAGTCCGAGAGTACACCAGAATATCGTCAATAAACACGATGATGAATGAGTCAAGATAGGGCCGGAACACACTGTGCATCAAGTGCATAAAAGCTGCTGGGGCATTGGTCAGCCCAAATGCATCACAAGGAACTCAGAGTGACCATACCGAGTCCTGAAAGCAGTCTTCGGGATATTTGGCTCTCGAATCTTCAAGTGATGATAGTTGAGCGTAAGTCAATCTTGGAAAACACTCTGGCACCCTGTAACTGATCAAATAGGTCATCAATACGAGGCAATGGATACCTGTTCTTCACTGTAACTTTGTTCAGGTGGCGATAATCAATGCACATACGCATAGAACCATCCTTTCCTTCACAAACAAGATAGGAGCACCCTAAGGTGACACACTGGACCGAATGAAGCCCTTATCAAGAAACTCCTGTAACTGCTCATTCAACTCTTTCAACTCAGGAGGAGCCATACGATATGGAGGAATAGAGATGGGCTGAGTGCCCGGCAACAAATCAATGCCAAAGTCAATATCTCTATCGGGCGGCATGCCCGAAAGATCAGCTGGAAAAACATCCGGAAAGTCCCTCACTACTGGAACTGACTCAACTGTAGAGGTATCGATACTGACATCTCTCACATAAGCTAGATATGCGTCGCACTCCTTCTCAACCATTCGTTGAGCTTTAAGAAATGAAATAACTCTGCTGGGAGTATACTCTAAGGTACCTCACCACTCTTATTGCGGTAATCCTGGCATAGCCAGCGTCACGATTTTGGCGTGACAATCAAGAATAACATAATGGGGTGACAATCAGTCCATGCCCAAAATAACATCAAAGTCTACCATACTGAGCAATAATAAATTGGCTTTGGTATCAAAACCACTAAGAGCAATCAAACATGACCGATACACGCAGTCCACAATAAGAGAATCTCCCACAGGAGTAGACACATAAATAGGGAAACTCAAGGAATCCCGAGATACGCCCAAATACAAGGAAAAATAAGAGGACACATAGGAATAAGTGGAGCCTGGATCAAATAAAACTGACGCATCTGTATGACAGACCACAACAATACCTGTAATGATAGAGTCAGAAGCAACTACCTTTGTACGAGCAGGAAGAGCATAATATCTGGCCTGGCCTCCCCCTCTAGGGCGACCTTGACCTCCCCGACCTCTACCTCGAGCTGGCTGAGCAGGTGAGGCGGTAGCTAGTGTTGTAATCATAGCCTGACGACCCGGTGGAGCATGCTGTGCCTGAGAAGTTTGTAGAGGTGCACCCCTCCTTAGTCTGGCGCAATCCCTCACCAGATGGTGAGTGTTGTCACACTCAAAATAAGCTCTCATAGGGCGTGGCTATTTCGACTGGCTCGAGATAAATCTGCTGGACTGACCTCTAAAAGCACCTCATATAGGAGGCGCACTAGATACTGGCAGTGCATAATAAGGATCATGGGGCCTAGAAGGTGCAGGAATAACACTGGCGGCTGGAAGTGCTGAATGAACGGGGTGACTCGCATAACCCCTACCATGACGAACTGCAGCTGGGGAACGAGCACCACTATAAGTTCCAGACTCCCGAAACCTCTTGGCCTCCCTCTCCTCTTTCTCCCGAGCAAGCATACCCTCCAATCTCCTAGAAATACTCACAACCTTCTAGTAAGAAATATCCATATCTAACTCCTGGGCCATACTAAGCCTGATACTAGGGTGGAGTCCCTCGATAAACCGGCAAACCCTCTCTCGAACTGTAGCAACCAAGGCTGGTGCATATCGGGCCAAATCGCTGAAACAAAATACATACTCTGACATAGTCATATCACCCTGGCGCAATTGCTCAAACTCTGCGCGCCATGTGTCCCTGAGACTCTGAGGAACATACTCCCTCAAAAACATGTCCGAGAACTGAATCCATGTAAGTGAAGCTGCATCAGCCTGACTACCCAACTCATAAGCACACCACCACTGATAGGGTACTCCTCTAAGCTGGAATGTAGTAAAAGCAATTCCACTCGACTCCGCTACCCCAGTCGTACGGAGAATACAGTGACACTCCTCCAGAAAAATCTGGCATCCTCTAAGCCAATCCACTGAAGGTAGGAGGGTGGTACTTCTTGTACCTCTTAAGTCTGAGATGCTCCGCCTCAGAAATTGCTGTCCTAACCTCGGGCTGAGTTGGAGCTACCGACTACATCGATATAATCTCTGGAACCTGGTCGACCTGAACCCCCTGCTCTGAAGTACCGACGACGGGAGTCTATGCTCCTCCCCTGGTCTGAGATGTGGCAGGAGCAAGTGGAATCAATTCAACCTGAGCTAAGGTGCTGAACATGCTCAAAAACTGGGCTAGAGTCTCCTGGAGGGCTAGTGCAGCAACAAGTACCTCAGGTGTTTGCCCTCCAACTGGAGCTACTGCGGGGCCCTTTGTAGCAGCTCGTGCAGGTACTCTGGCTGTACCGCGTAGATGTCCTCAACCTCTACCCCGGCCCCGGCCTCTCACGGCTCTAGCATGGGGCACGGGTGCCTGGTTATCAGATCCGTATGTACGTGTCCTCACCATCTATGAGAATATAGAATACAGAAGTTTAGAATTTTGAAGTCAACAATTTTTGCACGACAAGGAATCAAGGAGCATAATTTTTCCTAACAGTTCCATAGCCTCCCGAAGATAAGTACAGACATCTCCGTACCGATCCACAAGACTCTAATAAACCGGCTTGTGACTCACGACACCTATGAACCTAGAGCTCTGATACCAACTTGTCACAATCCAATTCTCCCTCCGTAAGATGTCGTGACGACACCTAGTCTCTACGACTAGGTAAGCCTAACAAAATGTGGAAATAACAAAAATGGAAGTAACACTTAACCACTAATTGCAACAGATAACTAAATAACAGGTAACAATGCCGCTCGACATGTACAATAACTAGCACTCTAGTAATACACAGTATTCCCAAAACCCGGAATATTATAAGTCACAAGCTACAGAAGGAAACTAGTATCTCTATAACCCAGAGTCTAATAAAAGAGGTACGGAAGGTAAATATCATAGGAGAGAATAGAGGGGGACTCTGAAGTCTGCGGACGCGATAGATGTACCTTGAAGTCTCCGTACAGTAGCAAGCACTCTCAGCTAATAGCGGGGCTGATAAAAAGTACCTGGATCTGCACACAAAAACATGTGCAGAAGAGTAGCATGAGTACACCATAACGGTACCCAGTAAGTGCCAAGCCTAACCTCGGTAGAGTAGTGACGAGGTCAGGTCCGAGCCCTACTGGGATATAATAATAAGACATATGATATAATAAAATGAAGTAAAACGGAGAATTAAATAGAAAGAATTCACAGGGAAATAACAACACAGCATAATGTAATAATAACAGGGGCGCTCCCGAGATACCGTCTCGTAGTCCCAAAACTACATACTCAACAAGGGATCTCCCGAGATACCGTCTCGTAGTCCCAAAAGTAAATATGCGAGGAGATTTCCTAATGTACCGCCTCATAGTTTCTAAAATAAATGTGCAGGGGGATCTTCTGAGATACCGCCTCGTAGTCCCAAAAGTAAATATACGAGGAGATCTCTCGAGGTACTTCATCGTAGTCTCAAAGTAAATGTGCAGGGGGATCTTCCGAGGTACCGCCTCGTAGTCTTAAAATTAAATATGCAGGGAGAACTCTTGAGATACCATCTCGTAGTCTCAAAAGTAAACATGCAGGGAGAACTCCCGAGGAGACCGCCTCGTAGCCTCAAAAGTAACCACATAGCTCAAACCGATAAATACAACAGTTAACAGTTAGATTTCTACAGTATTATAGTTAATACAAATAAAGAACAAGGAAAAGCAGGAAATCAACTATGCATGCTTCACAGAGTACAAATAAGCAGTTAAAGTACGTAGACATGCGATATTAGACTAAACAGGATAACTACACAGGTTGGTATAGTGCAATTTAGAATGAAAAATAGATTACTACTCAGTAAATGGTATAACTCAAATTAAAAGGAAAACAGGTTGCTACTCAGTAAAATCGGGTTTTACAATAAATAGCTCGTGTACGTACTCGTCACCTAACGTACACGACACTCATATATCATAACAGTAGCAAATCCTAAGGGGATTTACCCCACACAAGATTAGGCAAGCCACCTACCTCGAACCAAAGCTCAATAAATTAGTAAGAATGCCCCTTTCCTCGATTATCTGATTCCAAATGGTCCAAATCTAGACAACAATAATTACATATCATAAATACAACTATAAGAAATAAATCTAATTAATGAAATCAAATCTAAAGCAAGAAATTAGAAAATTGCCCCAAAAAGCCTCCCCGAGCCCACGTCTCGAAATCGGGTAAAAGTCACTAAATATGAACAACCATTCACTCACGAGTTCATTCGTGCCAAAATTATCCAAATACGATATCAAAATCCCAATCAAAACTCAAACAATTAGTTAAAGAACTTCTCCCATTTCCCCCAAATTTCTCAATCAAATTCCTTTATTAAATTATGAAATCAACTATATATTAGTGGAATATAACCATAAACGAGTTAAGAATCATTACCCCAAAGTTCTCTCTGAAAAATCCTTGAATTTGTAACGACCCGACTGGTCGTTTTGAGTATTACACCTATGTTTCCCTCATTTCTGCTTCTTTTTGAGTCCTTCAGCTATATTGTGTTATACCGGGTTAGTTGGTTCAGCACTGGAGTGGTTTCGGAGTGGATTGAGATACTTAGTCTCTAAAGTAGAAGCTTAAGTTGGAAAAGATCAATCGGACATTGACTTATGTGTAAACGATCTCGAAATTTAATTTTGATGGTTCTGTTAGCTCCGTTACGTGATTTTGGACTTGGGAGCGCATTCAGAATGAGATTTGGAGGCCCGTGGTAGCATTAGGCTTGAATTGGCGAAAGTTAGAATTTTGGCGATTTTGGTCGGTAGTGGTAATTTTGATATCGGGGTCGGAATGGAATTCCGGAAGTTGGAATAGGTATGCGGTGTTATTTTTTATTTATGTGTAAAATTTGAGGTCATTCGGACGTGATTTGGTAGGATTCAGCATCGTTTGTGGAATTCGGAAGTTTAGAAGTCCTTAGGCTTGAATTCGAGTGTAATTTAGTGTTTTGATATTGTTTTGAGTGATTTGATGATTTGTCTAAGTTCGTATGATGTTGTGGGATATGTTGGTATGTTTGATTGAGGCCCCGGGGGGCCTCGGGGTGATTCCGGGTGATTAACGGAACACATTTGGAAATTAGAGGAATTGTTGAAGCTGAACTCAGTTGTCATAATCGCACATACGGATGTCTTTTCGCATGTGCTAGCCCGCAGAAGTAAGCGGGTGATCGCAGATGCGAGATTGAAGGAGCTGGGTAGAAGGCGCAGGTGCGAGAAGGCTGTCGCATCTGCGAGACCTGGGGCGCAGATGCGGAAGGGAGGAAAATGACTGGCTTCGCAGATGTGGAGAGTTATGCGCGGGTGCGCAAGCGCAGGCGCGAGAGATTGGCCGCAGATACAGAACCTGGGATCTTAAGTGGGTTTCACACCTGCGATGGAAATTCCGCAGGTGCGGTGTCACAGAAGCGGAAAAAGAAACGCAGGTGCGGCTTCGCTGGGAAGAATGTATAAATTGAGGACTTCGTGATATTTGCTCATTTTCACCATTTTTAACTCAGACTTTGGAGCTTTTGAGGGGATATTTGAAGGGGATTCAAGGTTATTCATCGAGGTACGTTGCTTGAGTTCTATTATCATTAGCTATGGTGTTTTCCCGTTGATTTCTCACCTAATTAGTAGGAATTTTGAAGTGAAATAAGGGGTTAGGGCTTGGGATTTTGGAGAGAGTAATTTGAGGATTTGAAGGACCAAATGATGTCCGATTGTGATGAATTTTGTATGGTTAGACTAGTGAGTGAATGGGCTTTCGAGTTTTGTGACTTTTGTTGGATTTCGAGACGTGGGCTTGGGGTTCGGATTTGAGACGATTTTGGGTTTTAGTCTAATTTAGTAGCTTTCTTGTGGAATTGATTCCTTTAGCATATATTAATGGTATTGTACTGCTTGTGGTTAGATTCGGAACGCTCGGAGGCCAATTCGAGAGGCAAGGGCATTGCAGAGTAGTGATTTGCTCGCATTGGGGTAAGTAACAGTTTTAAATCTGATCCGAGGGTATGAAACCCCAGAATTCGGTGTATGTGATTACTTTGGAGGTGACGCACATGCTAGGTGACGGGCGTGTGGACGTGCACCGAGGGGATTGTGACTTGATTCGTCCCGTGAGACTGTAAAGTTGAATAACTTGTTATTAGCTATGTGCTCTCTATGTGTTGTAGAAATTTGACTAGAAACCATGTTTAGGCTATATGTTTGTATTGTTGGGACCCACAGAGGTTGTGTACATGTTGAACTATCTGCTTAATTGTTGTTTGCACTCAGTCACAGTTTACTTGATTATTTTATCTCAGTCTCCATTGTTCATTATTGATGCATCATATTATTGTTATTTGGGCTGATATTTCTGAGAGCCCGAGAGACTGGAGAGATTTATGACTGAGCAAGGCCGAGAGCCTAAATGTGAGATATATTATTATAGCACGTGAGTTGTCTGTGCAGCACGTGAGTTGTCCGTGCGGATCCTTATGTTTATACTATGGCACGTGAGCTGTCCGTGCAGCACGTGAGTACTCCGTGAGGATCCAGAGATGATATTATAGCACGTGAGTTATCCGTGCAACATGTGAGTTGCCCGTGCTTATAGCACTTGGGTTGTAGGAGCCCCTCATGAGTCTGAACACCCCCAGTGAGCGCGGGTACCTATTGAGTGTGAGTGCTAAGGGCTGAGAGCCGAGTGGTTGAGTTGTTGTGACGAGTGGAGTGACTGTTGCCCGGAGAGGCTATACTTGCTTTTCATTTGTTGTTGCACTTAGTTTCTATCTGTCATTGTTGTGAAATTCTTTGAAAGATATTATATCCGGATTACATGATCTTGAACTGTATAAAATTGATTTGACTTAAACTGTTGGATTTGTAAGCACTTCTATTATTTGCTGGAATTGCTGAAAAAGAACTATAACTGTGTAGCTCGTCACTATCTTCAGTTTCTTATTTATTATTGTTACTTGCTGAGTTGGTTGTACTCATACTACACCCTGCAGTTCGTGTGCAGATCCATGTGTTTCTGGGCATAGCGGGTGTTGATTCTTTCGTGCGGTTGATCTTCCGGAGATTCAGAGGTAGCTGCCGTGTTTCGCAGACCTTGTCTCTCCTTCCCTATCTCCTTGTTTACTGTATTTGGTCTCAGACTATTATAGACCGTATTTTTCCAGACTTGTATTACTAATAGATGCTCATGTACTCAGTGACACCAGGTTTTGGGGAGTGTTTATATATGTATTTGTGAGTTTTATTCCGCTAAATTTAGATATTATGTTTTCAAACTTAAGATATGGGAGTTTATTGAGATTGTCGGCTTGCCTAGTATTGAGATAGGCGCCATCACGACAGGTGAGATTTTGGGTCGTGACAGAATTATCGCCCCAATCCAAGCTCTCAAAGACCCGAAATAAAATGAGATCAAACCCTCGAAATTGACCTTTTCTGCACAACGATTCCGCATTTTCAGACTACCAGTCGCACCTGTGTCGCCGCACCTGTGGAATTTCCATCGTAGGTGCAGAGATGGATTAAGGTCCAAAGATCCGCTTTTGCGGACCAGGGCACGCATCTGTGGGCCCGCTTCTGCAGATGAGCTTCCGCATCTGCGACTCTGCCCAGGCCGCCCTTTTTGCTCCTGCGGTCAATCCTCCGCATCTACGGATGCGTAGATGCGGCTCCCATTTAGCACCTACACTCACAGACCAATACTGACCGAACCGTACCTGCGCTCCTCCTTCCGCACGTGCAATCCCGCACCTACAGTCTCCCCTCCGCGGGTGCGAAAACACTAGAAACCAGAAAATCTTCAGCAACTAGCCTAAGTCCAAATTCAATCCGTTAAGCATCCGAAACACACCCGAGGCCCCCGGAACCTCAAGAAAACATACCAACCAGTCCTAAAATACCATACGAAATTAGTCGACCCCTCAAATCACATCAAACAACGCTGAAGTCACGAATCACCCTCCAATTCAAACCTAATGAACTTTGAAACTTCAAACTTCTGCAACCGATGTCGAAACCTATCAAACCACGTTCGATTGACCTCAAATCTTGCACACAAGTCATAATTGAAATTTCGGATTTACTCCAACTTCTGAAATTGGAATTCGACCCCGATATCAAAAGGTCCACTACCGGTCAAACTTCCCAAAAATTCAACTTTCGCCATTTCAAGCCTACTTCCGCTACAGACCTCTAATTCACAATCCGGACATGCTCCTAAGTCCAAAATCACTCAACGGAGATAATGGAACCAACAAAACTCCATTCCAGAGTCGTCTTTACACAGTTCCAACTACGGTTAAGATCCTAAGACTTAAGCTTCCGTTTTACGGACTAAGTGTCCCTAATCACTCCAAAACTAAAAACAGAACCTTCCAACAAGTCACGTAAGCAGAAAAAGATACGGGAAAAGCAATAAATAAGGGATCGGGGATAATACACTCAAAACGACCGACCGGGTCATTACAGTATGAGTAGCTCGTTTCCCATCAAAATTTGCTATTCAAGATGCATGAATATATATATATATATTGCGTTTAAAATTTTTGTGTAAATGGTTATATACAATTGACTAAAAATAATAGTATACTCTCCATCTGAGTTGGCTCTATTTTTTTGGAATTTATAATTCTTGCATTATATAATATACTTTGCATGAATGACTCTTTTCCCATCAAAATTTGCTATTCGAGATGCATGTATGTATATATATTGAATGCACTCTGAATTTTATTATTCAGTGTTAATTAACTTATTATGATCTATTTTATGTTGTATATCTCAACTTCACAATGACTTCATGTAGTTTGTCGTATCACTTGTCAAAAATTTCCTTTGGTCGTGATAAGACATTAATTTGATGGATGCCATGTATGTACCATTAGCTATAAGGAATTTAATTCCGATTTTTGAGCAAAATAAGAGATGGATATTTAGTTTATTTTTGAATAACTCTTGTGTTATTGAGCTTTATAAATATTCTATCTATTGTGGTACATGGATGCATGACCTTGTTGTTGTTAATATCTCTCCTGAACTGAACAATATTAGTCTACCTTATAAGAAACAATGTTCTTCAAAATTGAGTGAAACTTATCTATGCGTCATTAGCTTGCCTTTTGTTTTGTGTGTGTTTTTGTATATTATTTTTTTCCCTCATTTTCTAATTTAAAATTTACAATAAAGTTTATTTGTTTTTGCAAAATAATAAGTAGGCTTGTTGGTAACACAAAACAATTCATAGGCAACACATGTTGATAATTTCTTAGTGAGTTAAATTTAAGAGAAAAAAATGTCGCTAATTTATTTAAACCTCGTCAACTTGTGAATAACTAAAGAGTTTGCACTTTTTCCATTGATAATTTATTTTCTAATAGTTTTAAATAAGATGAGATGTCCTCTTCTAGCATAAGGAAAATCATATATTACATTAAAAGTGGACCTGAAAATATAGAAACAGATATTTCTAAAAGAATACCAACTCTACTCTTTCTTTTTAGAGACTTTTCTTTTTAAGTGCTTGAATTAAAAATAATTATTTGAGCAATTGCACCTTAAAATGTTTACTCGACCTTCAAAATAATTATGAAGATAGTAAAGTTATTATAGTTTGAACAGTAATATCCTGAGTTGTAATTTGAACCCATGTTATTTTCTAATCAGATTACTCTTTTCTTATTATATATACAAAACATATAAATTTACTACTAATATTCTATTTTCATTTTCCTTTTTCATATGAAATATCATCATTGGGTTTTCTTTTTTTCTTTTTCCTAATACTGCAGTACTATGCCATTTTACAAATTTTAGTATATTCTTGTAACGACCCGGCTGGTCGTTTAAGAGTTTAAGTCTCGATCGGCGGCATAAGGCCCTGAGCATCTTCTTATTATGTGTGTTGACTTGCGTGTATGGTCGAGTTCAGTTATCGGATGATTCTGAGTGATTTGGGACACTTAGTCCCTAAATCGGAAGCTTAAGTCTTAGGATTTTGACCGTATTCAGAACTGTGTGAAGACGACTCTGGAATGGAGTTCTGTCAGTTCTGTTAGCTCACTTGGGTGAATTTTGACTTAGGGGCGTGTCCGGATTGTGTTTCGGAGGTCTGTAGCTCATTTAGGCTTGAAATGGCAAAAGTCAAATTTTTGGAGATTTGGATCGGAAGTAGACTTTTTGATATCAGGGTCGGAATGCGATTCCAAGAGTTGAAATAACACCGTTATATTATTTGGGACTTGTCTGCAAAATTTAACGTCATTCCGGGTTGGTTTGATTAGTTTCTGCACGCATTTTCGAAGTTGGAAGTTTTGAAAGTTCATAAGTTCGATTCTTGGTTTGATTCGTTGTTTCGTCATTATTTGATGTGATTTAAGACCTCGAAGAGTCCGTGTTAGGTTATGGAACTTTTTGGTATGTTTAGACGGAGTCCCGGAGGCCTCGGGTGTGTTTCGGATAGGCTACGGGCCATTTTCTTCTATTTTTGAACTGCTGATATCTGTAATCTGGTTTTCTCCTTCGCGTTCGCGTCTGCTCCTCCGCGTTCGCGAAGAGTAGTTTTGGAGGAGGGAATATTTGTTCTTCGCCTTCGCATTCCTCATTTTGCGATCTTGGAAGCCAACCTTTTCCTTCATCGCGTTCGCTTAGCAATGCCTTTCCACTATTCGCGTTCACGTACTACTTCACGCGTTTACGAAGAGCAGTTGTTAGGCCATCAGACTTTTCCTCTACGCGTTCACGAACGTGTTGTCGCATTCGCGAAGCACAACTGGGCAGCTTTTGTTTTTCTTCTTCGCGAACGCGATTGTTCTTCTGCGTTCGCTATGCTTAAAGACCTGGGCAGAATATAAGATTTACAAATCGAGGGTTAGGCCATTTTTATCATATCTTGACTTATAGAGCTCGGTTTTGAGCGATTCCTTGTGGGTTTTTCAAGCAAATCGATTGGGTAAGTGTTATTCATCTAAAATGTATTATATTCCATGATTGTATCTTTATTTTTATCATTTAATTTGTGCTTTGAGTTGGGGAAAAAGGAGATTTTTGAAGAAAATTTCCAAAATGAAAAATCATGATTTGAGGGACGAATTGGTATCGGAATTTAATAATTTTAGTATGGTTGAACTCATATCGGAATGAGTGTTCGGATTTTGTAACATTTGTTGGGTTCTGAGGTGCGGGCCCGGGGGTCGACTTTTGGACAGATTTTTAGATTTTGATAAAGATTGAGGCTTTATGGTCCGGAATAGTTTCTTGTGAGTTTTATTTGTGCTTTGAAGTTATTTTGGTTAAATTTGAGCCATCGAGAGGTCATTTCACCCGAGAAGTTCATTTTTGAGTATGGGTCTGTCTTCTTTGAGATAAGTATCTTGCCTAACTTCGTGTGGGGGAACTACCCCTTAGGATTTGAGTCTTCTATGCTAATTGTATTCCGTGAACGCGAGGTGACGAGTACATGCCCGGACTCATTTGTGGAAAATTGGCCTTTTAGGGATTCTTAGGTCCTTATATTCATTGAATATGCAGTTGTTCTCGTTACGATTACGTTTCTTAATTTCCAGTTTCACTTCTTCCTGCTTTAATTGAAATTAATTGCTTCATGATCCACTCTTGTTGTTCATTTGATTCATATGTGCCTTAACTCAAATTGTTATCTCTTCTTTTATCGTGTTGTCTTTTCCCTATCTGCTTATCTTTATCTGAAATTATAATTATCTCTTCTGTAATTGTTCTTCCTTAATTGAGGCAAATGATTATCCTTATACTGCTTATCCTTAATTGAAGCTGTTGTATCTCTCTCTTAATTACCCCACCTTAAAAGAAGTTAGATATCCTATATTTTAGTTGACTTGTCCTTATTTGGAATTATTCGTCTTGTGTTAGCTCCCTCGTTGTCGAACTGTACATTATGGAACGTTGTTACATAATATTTTCTTTATTGTTGAGTTGTTCTTATTATGACTAGCGTTCTCTATTGTGGCTACTCCTTGTGAATTANTGAGTTTTATTTGTGCTTTGAAGTTATTTTGGTTAAATTTGAGCCATCGAGAGGTCATTTCACCCGAGAAGTTCATTTTTGAGTATGGGTCTGTCTTCTTTGAGATAAGTATCTTGCCTAACTTCGTGTGGGGGAACTACCCCTTAGGATTTGAGTCTTCTATGCTAATTGTATTCCGTGAACGCGAGGTGACGAGTACATGCCCGGACTCATTTGTGGAAAATTGGCCTTTTAGGGATTCTTAGGTCCTTATATTCATTGAATATGCAGTTGTTCTCGTTACGATTACGTTTCTTAATTTCCAGTTTCACTTCTTCCTGCTTTAATTGAAATTAATTGCTTCATGATCCACTCTTGTTGTTCATTTGATTCATATGTGCCTTAACTCAAATTGTTATCTCTTCTTTTATCGTGTTGTCTTTTCCCTATCTGCTTATCTTTATCTGAAATTATAATTATCTCTTCTGTAATTGTTCTTCCTTAATTGAGGCAAATGATTATCCTTATACTGCTTATCCTTAATTGAAGCTGTTGTATCTCTCTCTTAATTACCCCACCTTAAAAGAAGTTAGATATCCTATATTTTAGTTGACTTGTCCTTATTTGGAATTATTCGTCTTGTGTTAGCTCCCTCGTTGTCGAACCGTACATTGTGGACCGTTGTTACATAATATTTCTTTTATTTTTGAGTTGTTCTTATTATGACTAGCGTTTTCTATTGTGGCTACTCTTTGTGAATTAGTTCCTCTGTTTCCTTGAGTTCTGGAATTTTTGAGTTGACGTATTTGTCGTATCCTTGTATTATTATCATTATTTTTGTTGTACTTATTGTGGTGATGCACAAGGTTTCTGCCATGTGGTTTATGTTATTGTGATACACGAGTTCTTGCCGTGCGGTTGTGGTTATTGAGATGCCTGACATTTTCTATCGTGCGGTTGTTATTATGGAGTTGCACGAGATTTCTGCTATGCTATTGTTACTATTGATATTTGCATATGCGGCGTGATAAGGCGGGATATATATATATATATATGTATGTGTGTGTGTGTATATGTGTGTGTGTATATGTGTGTGTGGGGGGGGGTTGCGCATGTGGCGAGATAGAGTGGGAACATTATTATGCACGTGTGTCGAGATAAGACGGATGTTTACTTTACTATTGCACATGTGGCGAGACAAGGTGGGCTGTGTCAGGGATTGATTTGTGATGATTGTGATGGTCTGGGGGCATTCTTATTGTTTATATTTGTGTAGTGGTACACTTACCTTTGTGAACTTTATCTTGTGAAAGTTGTGAGAAAACATTCTACGTGTTGTTCGTTCTTTTCCCTTATGCTCACTAGCTGGCATGAACTATGTTAGGACACTGGCACAAGCATACACGTAGTTAAGCACTCTTATAGGATAAGGGGTTATCTTGATATTGTTGAGTATAGATGTACACCCTTGCTTATTTGCCTTCAATGTAAGAATGGCTCTATTTGGCACGTGAGTCGTCAGTGCGGTTTTGAGGTATAATGAGGGCACATGATGCCAAGTGTTAGGTTTCAGGTATTGAGACACGCGAGTTGTGATTTGTCCGAGGTTCGGTACCTCGTGGAGTTTGATGACTAAAACCTGATGTAAAAGCAGTTGTATTTGCTGAGTTATTACTTGTCCTTATTGTATTTGTGATTCCGGATTTAGGTTGTGTTCCATTCACTTTTCTGTGTCATTTTTATGGTGTTCCGCTGATACTTGTTGTTTCCTTTCTTATTGCCATTGCTGTATTGTGAGCCATATTACATAGTCCTTATGTAGATATCATATTTCTGTTGTTCATATACTTATACTTGTTATTTGGGACTTGCCTGCAAAATTTGACGTCATTCCGGGTTGGTTTGATTGGTTTCGGCACGAGTTTTCAAAGTTGGAAGTTTTGAAAGTTCATAAGTTTGATTCTTGGTTTGATTCATAGTTTTGTCGTTGTTTGATATGATTTGAGATCCCGAGCGTGTCCGTGTTAGGTTATGGAACTTGTTGGTATGTTTAGATGGTATCCTGGGGGCCTCGGGTGTGTTTCGGATGGGCTACGGGCCATTTTCTTCTATTTTTGAACTGTTGATATCTGTCATCTGGTTTTCGCCTTCGCGTTCGTGTTTGCTCCTCCTCATTCGCGAAGAGTAATTTTGGAGGAGGGAATATTTGTTCTTCACGTTCGCATTCCTCATTCCGCGATCGCGGAATACAACCTTTTCCTTCATCGCGTTCGCGTAGCTATGCCATTCCACTCTTCGCGTTCGCGTACTACTTCACGCATCACGAAGAGCAGTTGTTGGGCCATCAGACTTTTCCTCTACGCGTTCGCGAATGTGTTGTCGCGTTCGCGAAGCACAGCTGGGCAGCTTTTGTTTTTCTTCTTTGCGAGCGCGATTGTTCTTCCGCGTTCGCGATGTTTAAAGACCTGGGCAGAATATAAGATTTCCAAATTGAGGTTTAGGCCATTTTTATCATATCTTGACTTATAGATCTCGGTTTGGAGCGATTCCTTGTGGGTTTTTCAAGAAAATCGATTGGGTAAGTGTTTTTCACCTAGAATTTATTATATTCTGTGATTTTATCTTTATTTTTATTATTTAATTTGTGCTTTGCGTTAGGGGAAAATAAGGTTTTTGAAGAAAATTTCCAAAATGAAAAATCATGATTTGAGGTGTGAATTGGTATCGGAATTTGATAATTTTAGTATGGTTGAACTCATATCGAAATGAGTATTCGGGTTTTGTGAAATTTGTCGGGTTTCGAGGTGCGGACCCAGGGGTCGACTTTTGGACCGATTTTTAGATTTTGATAAAGATTGAGGCTTTATGGTCCGGAATAGTTTCTTGTGAGTTTTATTTGTGCTTTGAAGTTATTTCGGTTAAATGTGAGCCATCGAGAGGTCATTTCACCCGAGAAGTTCATTTTTGAGTATGGGTGTGTCTTCTTTGAGATAAGTATCTTGCCTAACTTCGTGTGGGGGAACTACCCCTTAGGATTTGAGTCTTCTATGCTAATTGTATTCCGTGTACGCGAGGTGACGAGTACGTGCCCGGACTTATTTGTGGAAAATTGGCCTTTTAGGGATTCTTAGGTCCTTATATTCATTGAATATGCAGTCGTTCTTGTTACGATTACGTTTCTTAATTTCCAGTTTCACTTCTACCTGCTTTAATTTATATTAATTGCTTCACGATCCACTCTTATTGTTTAATTGATTTATATGTGCCTTAACTGAAATTGTTATCTCTTCTATTGTCATGTTGTCTTTTCCCTATCTGCTTATCTTTATCTGAAATTATAATTATCTCTTCTATAATTGTTCATCCTTAATTGAGGCAAATGATTATCCTTATACGGCTTATCCTTAATTGAAGTTGTTGTATCTCTCTCTTAATTTCCCAACCTTAAAAGAAGTTAGATATCCTATATTTTAGTTGACTTGTCCTTATTAGGAATTATTCGTCTTGTGTTAGCTCCCTCGTTGTCGAACTGTATATTATGGACCGTTGTTACATAATATTTCCTTTCTTGTTGAGTTGTTCTTATTATGACTAGCGTTTTCTATTGTGGCTACTCCTTGTGAATTAGTTCCTCCGTTTCCGTGAGTTCTAGAATTTCTAAGTTGTCGTATTTGTCGTATCCTTGTATTATTATCATTGTTGATGTTATACTTATTGTGGTGATGCACGAGGTTTTTGCCGTGCGGTTGTGGTTATTGTGATGCACGAGGTTTCTGCCGTGCGGTTATTGTTATGGGGTTGCACGAGGTTTATGTCGTGCTATTGTTACTATTGATATTTGCACATGTGGCGTGACAAGGCGATATATATATATATATATACGTGGATTGCGCATGTGGCGAGATAAGGTGAGAATATTATTATGCACGTGTGGCAAAACAAGGTGGGCATTTACTTTACTATTGCACATGTGGCGAGATAAGGTGGGCTGTGTCAGGGATTGATTTGTGATGAGTAGGATGGCATGGAGGCATTCTTGTTGTTGATATTTATGTAGTGGTACACTTACCTATGTGAGCTTTATCTTGTGAAAGTTGTGAGAAAACATTCTACGTGTTGTTCGTTCTTTTCCCTTATACTCACTAGCTGGCATGAACTATGTTAGGACACTGACACAAGCATACACGTAGTTAAGCACTTTTATCAGATAAAAGATTTTCTTGATATTGCTGAGTATAGATGTACATCCTTGCTTATTTGTCTTCTATGTGAGAGTGGCTCTATTTGGCACGCGAGTCGTCAGTGCGGTTATGAGGTGTAATGAGGGCACAAGATGCCAAGTGTTAGGGTTCAGGTATTGAGACCCGTGAGTTGTGATTTGTCCGAGGTTCGGTACCTCGTGGAGTTTGATGACTAAAACCTGATGTAAAAGCGGTTGTAGTTGCTCAGTTATTACTTATCCTTGTTGTATTTGTGATTCCAGATTTAGGTTGTGTTCCTTTCACTTTTCTGTGTCATTTTTATGTTGTTTCGCTGATACTTGTTGCAACGATCCGGCCGGTCGTTTTGAGCATTACAGTCCCGTTCCCCCATTTACTGCTCAATTTATGCCTTACAGTTAATATATGACTTATCGGGTTAGTTGGTTCGGATTCGGAAGGATTTCAGAGTAAAATGAGACACTTAGTCTCATAATTAAAAACTTCAGTTAGAAAAGTTGATTGGGATGTTCACTTATGTGTAAACGACCTCGGAATTGAATTCTGATGATTCCAATAGCTTCGTATGGTGATTCTGGACTTAGGAGCGTGTCCGAAAAATTATTTGGAGGTCCGTAGTGGAATTTGGCTTGAAATGGCGAAAGTTAAATTTTTGGAAAGTTTGACCGAGGGGTTGACTTTTTGATATCGGGGTCGAAATACGATTATCCTCTTCAATTGTGCACATGCGCCTACGGTTATCCTCTTCACGAAATTTGAGGAGTTGGTTGTAACATTGTGGTTGTGGTGGTGCTTGTTGAAGTTGCAATATGGTTCTCTTCCTTGAGACATCTCCCATATTTGGGTACATAGATTGTATAGTTGTGGCTGGAGTTATATTGATGTGGTGTGTTTGTGGAATAGTTGTGTTTAATAATATAAGGTCATTGGACCTAGAATGGGTACTATCAGGTTTAATTACGGTATATTAGGGAGAATAATATTAAAATTCGGCTTAGAAGTGATTATGGATATAGTTGGGGCGAGAAAGCTCCATGACTTGTTGATCTGATAAGGAGTCATGAGATTTCCACGTGTTACTTTCATTATCAGCAGTGTAGGAAGGTTTTGTTTGATATAGGGATTAATATCAGTACCGAGTTGGTTCTGGAGTAGTTACTGTAATCGAGAATGGTGCTACGAGCGGGCGAGTTGTGTAATATGCTGGGTGATTATATCTGTGATTATAGTTATAGCTCGATGTAGCCTGTTCAGACTCATACAATGTGTAAATGTAAGATTCGTGTCTTTAAAAGAAATTCTGAAGGTTGGGAATTGAATTCCAAGGTTTTTGGGCTAAGCTTAAATTAAGGATCTTCAGTTGTATTGTATTGTCATGCCTATGTGGAATAGGGTGATGTGGGATCACCCCCGGGTACGTGCGTGGTAATACGGAATAGTGATTTGATGGCTTGAAAACAACTCTTGGCACGTTCGAGGATGAATATATGTTTAAGTGGGGGAGAATATAACGACCCGGCCGGTCGTTTTGAGCATTACAACCCCGTTCCCCCATTTACTGCTCAATTTATGCCTTACAGTTAATATATGACTTATCAAGTTAGTTGGTTCGGGTCTGGAAAGATTTCGGAGCGAAATGAGATACTTAGTCTCATAATTAAAAACTTAAAATGGAAAAGTTGACCAGATGTTCACTTATGTGTAAACGATCTCTAAATTGAATTTCGATGATTCTAATAGCTCCGTATGGTATTTTGGACTTAGGAGCGTGTCCGAAAAGTTATTTGGAGGTCTGTAGTGGAATTAGGCTTGAAATGGCGAAAGTTGAATTTTTGAGAAGTTTGACCAAGGGGTTGACTTTTTGATATCGGGGTCAAAATTCGATTCTTGAAATTTGAATAGCTTCGTTATGTCAAATGTGACTTGTGTATAAAATTTGAAGTCATTCCGGATTAATTTGATATGTTTCGGCAGAAGATATAAAATTTGAAAGTTCAAAGTTCATAGATTTTGAATTGGGGTATGATACGTCGTTTCGATGTTATTGGATGTGATTTGAGGCCTCGAGTAGGTCCGTGTTATGTTTTAGGACTTGTTGGTATATTTGATTGAGGTCCCGAGGGCCTCGGGTTATTTTCGGATGGTTAACGGGTTAGATTTTGGACTTGGAACTCTGCTGGAATTTTTCTGATGCACCATCTGGTTTCCTTCATCATGTTAACGAGTGGAGCCTCGCGTTCGTGAAGAGGAACTGAGAGGCTGGCAATATTTTCTCAACCTGTTCGTGAAGAGAAGGACGCATTCGCAAAGTATGGACAGGGTGTGCATCACGAATGCGAGAGGTGTTACGCGTTCGTGAAGAAGAGAGGAAGCAGCTGAGGACCCTGGGCAATTGGTCTATGCGTTCGCGTAGTGAGGGGGAAACGAAGCATCACGTTCGCGATTGGTTGAACGCGTTCGCGTAGAAGGCATTGAGGCAGAGACACTTTGTGCTTCGCGAACGCGGGGGGTATGTCACGTTTGCGAAGGAGGAATTTGGACGGGAACAATTTTGTGTTTCACGAACCCGAGGCACTAACCGCGTTCGCGAAGAAGAAAAGCCTAGGCAGTGAAGTTTAAGTTCTGAAAATTTGGCTTTGTCCCATTTTTCCATTTTTGACGGATTGGAGCTCAGGAAGATGCGATTTTCGGGAGTTTTTTAAGGAAAACAACGGGGTAATTTTTCTTAACTTAATATTGGTCAAATTACCCTAATCCATGGTTGTTTTTAACGTTTAATTGGCGAATTAAGTTGGAAATTATGAAAACCCTCTTGGTTTAATTTGAAGATTTGGGGGTCGAGTCGATGTTGGATTTGAGTGAAATTAGTATGGTTGGACTTGTAATTGGATGGGTTATCGGATTTTGTAAGTTTCATCGGATTCTGACACGTGGGCCCCACGGGCGATATTTGGAGTGTAATTTCGGATTTTGTGGGAAAATATTAGTATTTTGATATGGAATTAATTCCTATAAATTGTGTGGATTGAATCAAATTTATTGTGGCTAGATTCGATCCGTTCAGGAGTTTATACGCGCAGAATAAAATTTCTGGAGCATTTTGATCTTGCTCGGAATTGAATTCGTCTTGTTCGAGGTAAGTAACTCTTCTAATCTTGGAGCTGAGGGTATGAACCCTGAATATATGTATTATGTGAATTGTTGGGAGGTGACGCACATGCTAGGTGACGGGCATGTGGGCGTGCACCATAGAAATTGTGACATAATTGTTTCCCTGGAATTTTGTAGTCAAATAATCTTGGCACTTTCTATGTAGTTTTATGTGCTAAGGAAATTAAGCTCAGAATCATATTAAAAATCATGTTGAGGCTATGTGCCACTATTATTTGGACCCACATAGGTCATATTGCTGTGAATTATTTGTTTTAAATTGAAAATTCACACTCAGTCATATTCATGTCATTACATATCATATCTCAGTCTCTAGTGTTATTTATTGATACATCATATCATCATGTTCAGGCTATTTTCATGACATTGTGAGCCTATGAGAGAGAGACGGGAGAGATTGATGACTGGGTGAAGCCGAGGGCTTGATTGTGAGGATAATTATAGGATCGGGATGCACGCCGCAGCAGGGCATATTGGCTTTATATACCCTATTATCATGGGATTCGGCGGCATGCCGCAGCAGGCCAGATTGGCTTATTATAGAACATGAGTTGTCCTTGCGGATACAGATATTGATACTATAGCACGTGAGTTATCCATGCAACACGTGAGTTGTCCGAGCAGATTATAGCACTTTGGCTGAAGGAGCCCCTTCGGAGTCTGTACACACCCCCGATGAGCGCAGGTACCTACTGAGTGCGAGTGTCGAGTGCCGAGTGCGAGTGCCGAGCGATTGAGAGGATTTAGTGACTATGAGGAATGAGTGACTACGAGGATTGAGTGATTGTGAGGACTGATTGAATGTGATGACTGAGTGATGGGGAGGACAGAGTGAATTGATACTCTGAGAGTATGCATATGAGTTCATCTCTGAGATACATTGTATTGACATGTACACATGATATACAGATATAAAGATGTATTTTTCCTCATGTTGTATGATATTACATCATTCATGATTTCTCACACATGTTGGCAGATAGGCATAGTGATGCATTTGTTTTACACTGGTTATTTGGAAAGAAAAATAAGACATCTTATTTATTATTGAACGAATTTTGGGAAAAAATATTATTTTCAAACTTATTCATATTTTTGGCAACTCCGGTAAACGATTTGGGTTTTTATTGATGTACTAGAAAGGCTAAACTATTTTCAGAAATCATGTTTTTGCTGAGCATTTGATTGATGAGTTAGTTCTGGTATTACTTGTTTAAGTTGTTATCAACTATAGTTGGTTATTGAAGTTGGGACCCGACCTTGGTACAAGCTCGTCACTACTTTTAACTTAAGGTTAGGTTTGTTACTTATTGAGTACATGGGGTCGGTTATACTCATACTACACTTCTGCACCTTGCGTGCAGATGTTGGCTGCTGATGTGGTTGTGTTCGTTGGGAGCTGGATCTGAATATGTACCTGCGATACGGTTGTAGCTGCCTCTTGTTCATGGTAGTCTTAGATTCTTAAAACTCGATTTATTTACTTTTCAAACAGATGATGTATTTATTTCATACCAGCTTTGTAAACGCTATTCTTAGAAGCTCATGATTTGTACTACCAGTTCTTGGGAAAATGTATTAGTTTTAGTTATCTTTTTTAATTAACTGTATTTTTATTTCACTGGAATTGGATAGTTGGTAATTGGCTTACCTAGAGGGTTGGGTTAGGTGCCATCACGACTAGTTGGATTTTGGGTCATGACAAGGTGGTATCCGAGCTCTAGGTTCATAGGTTCTACGAGTCATGAGCAAGTGTCTAGTAGAGTTTTGTGGATCGGTATGATGACGTTCATACTTCTCTTCGAGAGGATACAGGGCATTTAGGATAATTTCCATCTTTCTTTCCTTATCGTGCGAAATTGATTTAGCTTGAAACATAACTCTTTGAATTCCTTCCACGCATTCGTATGCGCACATGAGCGCTCGGTATCAGCCGTGCATCGCCGGCTTCTGATTCTATGAATGAGGTTCGAGATATTTATTCTGTGTTTTGGTGATGGGCCGGTCTGGAGAACTTGAGGCCAGGTTTGCACCGTAGCTTAGGCTCGGTAGCTTTAGTTGTAACTTGTACATTTGGACTCGTATGTCGGAAGTATTCCTATGAGTGGAATTTGTGGCTCGATGAGCGGTTGAATGACTATATGATAAGTATGATGTGAATGCGGGATGTGTTCAGATGGGTTGAATGAGACAAATAAAGTTTTCTCGTGACTTGATAGTTTGCTATTGGGTACTTCATTCCTGTTTTGATGTGACGTACAGTCTTGACTTGTAAGTGCGTTGAGGGATCTTTCATGCTGTTTAATTGTGGAGCAAGATAGATTTTTATGTCGTGTTGATGAGTTCAAACTGAGAAATATTAAGTGATTATGTGGTAATTGTGGCTACGAAAGGGTATAGCAATATGCCAATCTGAGGCTAAGCAGGTGGGTTATCTCCTGCGGAGTAATCTACGTAGGTGTGTTCCTTATAATGTTGAGATTTGAATTTGAAGCTGGTTGAGAAAGTTGACTTAACGGTGAAGAGAATAAATGCGAGTTTAGTGGATGATTGAGTTATTTTATGGTTGGCATTGTATGAGCTTGAGAAGAATTTTCGTTGGACTGATTATAGTATTATGGCAGTAATAAAGTATGGGTATTGTTAGTTATGAAGTGTTTTAATCTACGTCTTTGAGCCAAGTGGGGGAGCCTGCTATGGACAAATCAATTCATGGGTATGTGTCAAAATTTTGTTTTGGTCTGAAGTATACTTGGGAATCAGTGATGACTTGCAGAGGTGGAGTTGGAGAATGACTCGAGTAAGGAAATTTATGGATACGGGTTATATTGCGCTTTATGAGTATAGGAAAATCATGGGATGAGTGAGTTGATATTTGTGAATGATGTAGTGCGCACGGAGTATGAATTTGATAGGTGCTATTAAAGTAGAGTTACTTCTTTGAGTGTTGTTGTGCTAATAGGGTACGTGTCTTTTGGTCCATTTGGGCAATGTAATTCGGATTTGAACAAGGGGGTGACTCTAGAGAAAGTTCTAATGGATTCAAGATTAATATGTAACAACTGAGAATTTTTGGCGGATTCGTTTATGGCTAATATCTGAGATTTAAGTTGGGTGGTGTCGAGACTTGTGGTATTTTGTATATCATTATGGATTTTATATTTCGGTATCAGGAAGGTGAATGAAACGTCCTTAGACTCAAATAAGGTATTTTCAGAGTGAGTGTTTCGGCTGTGGTATTTATAGGGGGAATTATGATGTGGTGAGACTATACAGATGTTATGGTGGCAATATTCTTGGGTTTGGTGACCTACGTGGTTTGGTCGAATTAGAGAAATTTAGTTCTAATATCTTGGTTATGTGCAGATAGATTTCAAAGTGTTCTTGATAGTTTCTACCATGGTTTGAAGGAAGTAAGAGAAAGGTTTCTAACTAACTCGGTATGTAATTTGCTGGTGACTCTGATTGGATAATAGGAATCTTGTGCCTGCCACATGGTGGTATAATAGATGTGATGTGTTGTGCGGGATTAGGATTTACATGTACAAGGTGACATTTCAGTCTTGAAGAGAAGGTAACGAATGTTGGACAGCATAGTCAGTTTCAGATATTTTGATGAAGGTTATAACTGCTCGGTAATTCCTGAGAAGGGTGCACATTCAGAAGGCGCGTTGTGTTTTGACTTACGGATGTTCATCGGTATTGCAGTACTTACCTAGTTGATAGACTGCTGATATTCAAATTATTGCTATGTGGCACAGAAGAATTATGAAAGTATTCCTCACGGGATTATCGTGAATGGAAGATGTATTAGTCATTTTAGTGTTGGAGTTGGGATCAGTTATGGTGATTCATGTGTTCGATGAATTTGGAGACT